>WSFP011540758.1:0-11665 GCA_009831015.1 Picea engelmannii | reverse complement strand
TAAAATGCATCTTACGCTCTAAGTCATATTAACATCAAAATGTAAAAAGTTGTGCGATGTTGAAATTTCTTATTTATTTTCATTGCGTTGAGACAGTTTTCTATACCTCAAGGAATATAGAAATGTAGCAGAACAAACTTTTTTAATATTAATGTGGCAAAATTATGTTAATAAAAATAAATAATAATAAGTAATTTTATTTATGAGGTTGAAATTTTATTTATTTTTGTTAGAATAATGAAGAAATTTCTAGAATACATTGTAAAATTAGAATGTTGTTTTGAGTTTGTTTCATAAGTATACATATTGTGTTTGTGGGTGGTTTGAGAACCACATTGATAAGGGTGTGATTTAATCTACTATTTGACTATAAATGTAATTGCATTTTCTCGATACATCAAGTTTCGTGAGCACTGTTTCACTTGTGTGGTTTCTTGTTTCTTCTGAGTTTTAAGTTTTATTTTGGTATCAGAGATGAGGTTAAAAACCACTCTGAGGAACCACATTGCCATCTTTATTAAGCTGTCATTGCCATCGTTTGTGGAAATGCTACCGTGAGCTTGGAGTGAAGCCGTCGACTGGTGTGAAGGAGTTGTCAACTGTCAAGTGGAGTGTTGTGTGCTGTGTTCGTTTCTATCTATAATATGGTGTGGTGAGCATGGACTTGTGTGAAGGAATATCACCTGTGTCAAGTGGAGTGCTGCCGATAGTGGAGTGTTTTCGCTGCACCGATCCCTGCTATAACTGTAATTTATCACTGCTATCACTGTAATTTATCACTGTTGTAATATTCTACTTCTATTACTGCTGTAAACCATGGAACCGTAGATGCGCTGTGAGATTTATGTAGCGTAGGTGAAAAGTAGATAAAGAAACCCGATTGGGTGTTGCTGAGGTTCCAACGGATGCGCAAGTGGAAGTGTTACTGGATTCTGAGTATCACAATTGAGCTCAATGTGTGTGCTCATAAAGTAGATCTGTGCACCAAAGGAGTTCGATCTGTGTGCTGGAGATTTGTTCATGGAGGAGTTTGATCTGTGTGCCTGAAGGGGATTAGATCATTGTTTGTTGTTTCCATAAAAGAAAAGACTACTGAGAAGGAGCTTGTCTGCAACAAAAAAGGAGACAACGAGGTATAAGCTAGTTCTTTGTTGTTTCTTTAAATTGATGAATAATCATTGAATTATTTTTGGTAGAAGATGGAAAACCCTCTTGATGATTTGTATTTAAATGATTCAACTAAACTTGATGGAGAAAATGATGTAAACTGGAAGTTTAAGTTGACCACCATTTTAGAGGCATATAGTCTATGAACGATTGTCAAAGGAGATGAGCCCAAACCCACTGTTTCTGCCTCGATTCCAGACTGGGATAGACGAGAGATGAAAGCGAAAGTGATGTTGCGTATATCCATAAAGGACAACATCATTCCTCATATAAGAGACATTAAAACTTCCAAAGAGACGTGGGATGTTCTCAAAGGTTTGTACAAAACCTCTAATGCAAACTAGATTTTATTCTTAAAAACTAAGCTATTATCTATCAAAATGGAAGCCAATGAAAGCATAAGTAATTTTGTATCTAGAATTAAAGATTTAAGTGATAATTTGGGTGGCATTGGTGAAAAGGTTTCTAGTCGTGATTTAGTAACAATTGCTTTGAAGGGTTTAGTGCAAGATTATAAAGTCTTTATTTCAACACTCTCAGCTAGACCAACACTTCCTACTTTTGATGAATTGGCTGGTATCCTTCTTCAAGAGGAAGAAAGAATGAAGAATTATGATCTGGACTCAAGTGGCTTAGATTTGGCTTTGATTGCAAGAGGTAAAAGATCATACCGAGGTAAACCCTGGGACAAGAACTGATGTCAGTTTCAAGCAAAGCAGAAAGGTATGACACATCCTGATTCTTATGTTAAAAGAAATATTGAATGTGAATATTGTGGAAAACCTAGACAACTTGCTAAAGATTGTTATAGAAGAAAGAATCATGAATCAAATTAGAGATATAAAAGACATAATGAAAATTTTGTGCATAAAGACACTTCAGTCAATGATGGATTTAAAAATCTTAAGTTGTTTATTTCTGAAGCTGCATTGTCTGCTGACACTGATGATGAGAATGCATGGTTCATAGATTCTGGTGCATCAACTCATATGACCTGTAATAAAGAATGATATGATGAATATTATGAGAAAATGGATGGCACACACATTTACTTAGGGGATAACAGTTCACATAAAGTACAGGGCTATGGAGTAATAAGTGTAAAGTTACCTAATGGACAATTGAGACATATTCATAATGTGATGTATGTTCCTGGTATTAAAAAGAATTTGATATATGTTTCAACTATCATCGATAATAATCTAACAGTGGAATTTGGTAAGTTGAGGTGTGTTGTAAAATATATCCAGGATCACTACATGATTGTTTCCACAGGTACCAGGGTTGGTGGATTGTATAAGTTGGATGTGACAATGAACTGTCATGTTGCATTAACATCCACAACAATGTCAACATAAGAGTTATGGAACCACATGTATGGGCACCTAAATTACAATGATCTGATGTTGTTGCAAAGAAAAAACAATGGTAGAAGGTCTTCTTGTTATGAAGAATGATCATTTTCCATGTGAAGCATGTGCACTTGGTAAGAAACATAGAGAGGAGTTTCCCATACATACAGAGAAAAGACAAACATATGTACGTGAATTAATTTATACTGATGTATGCAGACCTATGCAAACTGGGTCACTTGGTGGTGCTTCCTACTTTCTTATTTTTGTTGATGATAGATCTAGATATACATGGGTCTATTTCATAAGGAGAAAAAGTGATGTATTTGAGTACTTTAAAGAATTCAGAACTATGACTGAAAAACAGATAGACAAATGTATTAAAGTTCTCATATCTGATCAGGGTGGTGAATATACATCAGGTGCATTTAAAAGTTATTGTAAATTTCATGGGATCCAAAAACAATTTACAGTACATAATACACCTCAACATAATGGTGTTGCTGAGAGAAGGAACAAAACACTGGTGGAGTGTGCTCGCAATATGCTTCAAGGTAAAAACATTTCTAATGGTTTTTGGGTAGAAGCCGTTAATACTATTGTTTATTTAAAGAATCGAAGTCCAATTAAGAAATTAGATTTCCAAACTACTTTTGAGATTCTTTATGGTTATAAACTTGATGTCAGTCATTTAAGAGTATTTGGATCCATTGCCTTTGCACATATTCCAAAGTATGAGAGAAGAAAACTTGATGCAACGTCAATCAAGTGTGTTTTTATTGGGTATTGTACTGATTAAAAAACGTACAAATTGTTTCATCCCAGTTCACATAAATCGTTTGCAAGTAGAGATGTAATGTTTCATGAGAATGCAGATAGAGTTGATACAATGAATGATGTAGATGCTTGGCATAATGATAGCGATGAGCATGTCAAAATATATGCAATGGTTAAATAGGAACAAGAACAGGTACATGTTTCAGAACGAAATGAAAGAAGTATGGACACTTCAAGCAGTAATGATACATCAAGTGGAGAAGAGTCACCACATAACAGGAGACAAGATGAGAGTAGTGAAGGACCAAGGAGGTCATCAAGACAAACTCAGCCACCTATAAGGTATAAAGATTATGAATTGATGTCTCATGTAATAATGTTGTAGAACCTATAAGCTATGATCAAGATAAATAACATGAAGAATGGATAAATGCTATGAATGATGAATATGACTCCCTTGTGAAAAATCAAACATGGGAAATAGTTTAACTTCCTGAAAACAAAGTCTCTATTGGAAGCAAATGGTTGTATAAATCTAAATTTAAAGCAGATGGTAGCATTGACAAATATAAGGCAAGATTAGTTGCAAAAGGATATTCACAAAAGGAGGGAATTGATTACGAAGACACTTTTGCACCAATAGGTAAATTGAATACAATTAGAGTATTCATTGCCTTAGCTACAAAACATAATTGGAAAATACATCAGTTAGATGTCAAATATGCTTTTCTGAATGGTGATTTAAAAGAAGAGGTTTATTTGGTTCAGCCTGAAGGGTTTGTCAAGCAGGGACAAGAGCATTTAGTCTGCAGGTTAAGGAAATCCTTATATGGTTTGAAACAAGCACTGAGATCATGGTATGTAAAGATAAGTACTTTCTTTTATCATAATGGGTTTGTGAAAATAAAAAATGATCCTAATCTGTATGTTAAGAAATATGAAGAAGGAAATGTTTCTTTAATAACTTTATATGTGGATGATCTCATTATTACAAGTAGTGCATGCAAATTAGTTGAAGAGATTAAAATTCAGTTGTCTCAAGAATTTGAAATGAAAGATCTTAGCGAATTGCATTACTGTTTAGGAATTGAGGTTTGGAGAGAGCCTAGTAAAACATTGATCTCTCAAAGTAAATATACAAAAGAAATTCTTAGAAAGTTTAATATGAGTGAATGTAAAGCTATGTCAACTCCCTTAGAATATAATGAAAAGTTATACAATGAAGATGGAACTAAAGAGGCAGATGGTACTTTATATTGTCAGTTGGTGGGAAGTATGAACTACCTCGCCACTACGAGACCATACATTGCATACTCAATTAACATCCTTAGTCAATTCATGGCTAAGCCTTCTAAGAGTTGTTGGAAAGCTACAAATAAAGTACCCCGTTACTTGAAAGGAACAACAAATTTTGGTATTATGTATACTAATGGATTTGATGTTGATATAAGATGTTTTTCTGATTCAGATTGGGTGGAAATCCTGATGATAGAAGATCTACCTCAGGCTATGCATTTCATATAGGATCAGGGGTTGTATCGTGGAGTAGTAAGAAGAAACCTACTGTTTCTTTGTCATCAATAGAATCTGAGTATAAAGCCTTGAACAGTGCCACTTGTGAAGCTGTTTGGTTGCGAATAATTCTTGCAGATGTCGAAGACGAGAAAAATGATCCAACATGCATCAACTATGACAATCAAAGTGCTATCAAATTGTCTCACAATCCAATATGTCATGCAAGATCAAAACACATCGAGCTACAACATCACTTTGTGAGAGAGAAGATTGAATCAAACAAAATTGGTTTGATATTTTGTAATACCAATGATAATGTGGCTGATATATTTACCAAACCTTTTGGTAAACTCAAGTTTGAAATTTTTAGAAGCAATTTAGGTGTCGTAGAAAATATGTTTCTCCATTAAAGGGGGATGTTAGAATAATGAATAAACTTCTAGAATACATTGTAAAATTAGAATGTTGTTTTGAGTTTGTTTCATAAGCATGGATATTGCATTTGTGGGTGGTTTGAGATCCACATTGATAGGAGTGTGATTTAATGTAACACCCTGTTTCCCCCAGTTTGTAAAAATAACTATACTGGCCAAGAACTGTGGCAAACTCCAAAATGTGAATGTGTGATGTGAATGGGCCTTGTGAAAAAGGGTCGATGAATGTGAGGGAGAAGCGAGAAGGGACAGATGCGAGGGAAGGAAGAGAACTCTGGAAAATACAGAGTGAGTGATAGCAGAGAAGGGGGAGAGTAACCCTCGTTCTCGGTCACTGGCAAACAAAGACGCAATCTCGCAACATCGTGGTCTCAGCTCGGGGGTGGCAAGTGGTAAATCCTATTGGAATCGCTGAGCCTACGGTTGGGTGGAAACGAGCACCCCTCTCAGCAGTTGCATTCACATTTGATGTTATTTCTGATAAGTGTTTTACATCTTGCATCTTGAAATCTATATGCTGACATGTATGCTCACAGTCTGTACAGTTTTATGAATGGTTTGAGTATAAGACTGCCTGTGTAGTGTTTTGATTCAGAAATGGTGGTTGCATGCTTATAATGGAAGGGCCACGTATGTCTTATGTCTATAAATAGATTTATATGTATATACGCAAATTGAATCAATTTAGAGTTCAAGCCGTTTTCTATACCCTTATCCGTCTTGGGTGATACCCTGGATAAATCTCCCCATAGAGACACCCTTTTTGAAAAGCTCAGAAGAGGTAGCACTTTGTGTGCAAAGACTCTGCAGAGGCACAGAATCCATTGAGGATTCGAAGAATAAGTATCGATCAACGGGTGAGATCCTATTGGAATATCTGCAGTCATTCACGACCGTTAGATAGAAGAAATAAATGAGGGCATTAAATGCCTTAACCCTTTTTCCTTTATCTTCGCAAGTAGTGAAGAAATCGAGACCATAGATCCCCAAGGTCCATGAAAGAATCTGGACCGTGGATTCGTGTCCAGACAGCTTAGGAATGACACAATGGAGAGATAGGTCTGAGCCATCAGATCTTGGTCTAAACAACTGACATCCATTTGATCTGTCGAGAGTTGCACACAGTTTAAAACCTCACGTGAAGAGCAGCAGAGGGAAAGTCCTGAATGGGTTGTATCGGGATATCAACGTTCGGAAGTTCGGGGATCCGGAGGACGAGAGTCTGGGTACTCGACCTCAAAAATTGCGACAAGGTGAAATAGATCTGAGCCGTCCGTCTGCGGGAAGACGCATGTCGTGGAATCATCCATTTCAGAGATTCAGGCACCGGGACTCACAGAGGTGAGCCTCTTGACTTCGCAAGTAGTGAAGTCCCGAGGAAATCTGAGTCGTTCATCTGAGAGCGGACGCATGTCGCGAGATCGCCCATATCGGGGATTTGGACATCGGGAGTCATAGAGGGAAGCCTTTTGAATTCATGAGTGGCAAAGTCGCGAGAGGATCAGGACCGTCCATGTTGGAGGACTGGTGGCATAGATCTGACCATTTCGTGTATCGGGGATTCGTGAGTTTGGAGGTGGAAGACCAGGCTCTTGGAGTCACAAAGTCCCGAGTCGTGAGATCGCGATGTGCTCTGGGCCGTTGATCAAAGAGGAAGGACAGCCGTGGGATCTGATGTCTCGATACATTGTGTATCGGGGGTTCGTGAGTTTGGAGGTGGAAGACCGAACCCTTAGAGTCACGAAGTCCCAAATAGCGAGAAGTAGGAGCAACCATTGAGTTAGGACCTCCTCACCATATCGCATATCGAGGTATTGGAGGTTGAGGGGAATCAGTTTCAACTGTAGAAGTCACGAGCTTGCGAGTTGCGAGATCTTGTGCAACACGTGGCACGTTCGCTTGGTGGGACCCACGTGGTTGACAGGTGGTGTGACGATAAGATGCCCAGAGAGAGGGAGAAGTGGTGACAGGTGGTGGACACGTGTCATTTGAAACGGGAGTCAAAATCCTATTGACTTTTCGTACTTCGAGTTCTCGTGAGAAAGGAGCACAAAGGCCCAACAACTCAAGTCGCAAAGTTGTGAGTTCCGAGAAGCCCGGAAGGAGTCAAACCTTCTCTGACTTTCGCGTCTCGGGGTGTTGTAAAAGAAGGGCTCAGAGGTTCAACCTTTCAACTCGCGAACTCGCAAGTTGCGAGCAAGGCTAGTAGTTAGCCCTAGCCAGTGGTCACGCGTGGAAAGCGCTAATAAGGAGGGGCCATACCATATCGAAATCTCGGGTATCAGCGATTGGTGAAGAAAGTTCGAGGGTCTTCGACTCACGACTCACGAGTTGTGAAAGGCGCTTGCATTTAGGTGCGTATGTGGTCCTATTGAGATAGGGACTAAATAAAGGGAGCTAGTGCTTTGTCGTTAAGTGGTGGGTAGATCTGGACGACCAGAATCTGCACGCCCAGATCTACGGCCAGGGTTTCATTCTGGAGCCCCCTCGCCATTTTACCTTTAAGATTGGACTCACTTGTATCGCTGAGTCGCGAAACACGAAAAGGTGCCTGGTTTGTTTGGCCTATGATCCTAAACCACGATCACAGGGAGGTGAATAGGGAAGAACTAGCTTGCACCTGGCCCCCGTAGGACTTCGGGGATTCTGTCCCTTGAGGAAAAATGAAAATTTTATCATGCCATAGTGGGTGTGTTACAAATTGGTATCAGAGCATGGTTACAACACTTGGCCTGCTTGGGCTCATGAACGAGTTGCGCAGAAGCTTCATTCAGAACACTCTTAAAAGGAGTAACCCCCTGTCTTAACCTTCCTAATCAAAAGACAAAGTTAAGAATGAAAAACCCCTATTGTGTGTGTGTACATGTGAAAATATGAATTATGTACTGGTTATAAATAAATATAAATATTTACTAACAACCATCATTTTTCCTTTTGCACACAAGCGAAAGATCAACCGCGGGAAATTATCAACGCGTAGTATGGTGACTCACCATGAAGTGGGAGAAGGCTCCCACAATAGAGACGAAGATTCTGACGAAAGGAGGGCAGCAGGGACCCCTCCAGATCTAGCCGAGACTGTGAGGAGTCTCATGGTCGAATTACAAAGCTGCAAGGATGACAATGAAAGGATGATGAAAGAACAAGAAAAACAAACAGAAATTAACGCGGTTTTACTGCAGATTTTATCCGATCTACAAATACAAATGCAACATGAACCTGGAACTTAGAAACATGGTCGTATCAGTGGCCACACTGAGAGGAGCACCTCGAAAAAGGTCCACCTCAGAGGTAAAGGACAAGCGTTGGATAATTCCTTTGAGAAGGAAGCTGGCGATTCAGAGGGCTCTTCTAGCAGCAGAACCAGTTCCTATCCCCGAAGAAAACAGAAGAAGCAAAAGTCTTCCAAAGGTAGAAAATTCAAAGAATTCATAAAGACCAAACCACCCTCTATCGACGGTGAAATAGAGAAGGGAGAGGAAGCAGAGGCCTGACTACTTGGACTAAAGAAGTATTTCAAAGTCCATGAATTTTCAGAAAATATGAAGGCCCGAGTGGCCACCTTCAACTTGAACGGAAAGGCTTCCATTTGGTGGGAAGACCTTAAGAATATGAAAGGGGTTCGCGAATAGGACCTGTCTTGGGAACGGTTTGAGAAATACTTCCAGAAGAAGTATCTGTCGGAAAAATATTTCGACGAAAAGACTAAAGAATTTTATGAACTCAAACTGGGACAACTTACTATAGAAGAATATGTCAACAAATTCCTCGATTTGTTGAGGCATGTATCCTATATCAAGGCGGAAAATGCAAAGGTGCAATGTTTCATCAATGGACTACCTAAGGACTATCGGAATAAAATTGATTTTGATGAGCCAAAGACTCTAGAAGACACTATTCGAAAGGCAACCTATTGTCATGAACAATTTGGGCATCGAGCAGAACCTCGCGAAGGATGGAAACAGAAGAATAGTTCAAGATTTCAGAAAAGGGGAATCCCTAGGATTTAAGAATTATAAGAAGAACCCAAGAATGAGCTTCCCAGCCTGGAGTATGCACCAACAGAATTTTCCCTCCTTGAGCGGAAATAAAACTTCTGGACCCATATCAGTGAAGACTAATAACCCAAAGAGAGAACCTTTGAAATGCTGGGGCTGCGGGGAAGAACATCTTCTGAGAGACTGTCCACACCGACAACAAAATAGTCAGAGAATTTATAACATACAGGAAGCTACTACCGTCAATGATGTGGCCAGGAGTGTGCCACAAATTTATGCAGCCTTGGATAATAACCAAGCCGACAACCAAGCTTCAGTAGTGGAAATAAAAGGTATGATTTCCAACCATCTAGTGTCTATTTTAATTGACCCTGGTTCAAATTTGAGTTATATAGCCGCTAAAGCTGTTGACAAGTGTAAACTACAACCACAAAAACATACCAAGCCATGGTTGGTACAGTTAGCCATTGGCACCAAAAGGAGGATAGCAGAGGTCATACCAGCCTGCCAATTAACGTTGGGTGAATTCCCCACCCAAACAACCCTTAACTTATTACCCCTGGGATCATAGGATCTGCTGATTGGTATGGACTGGCTAGCCGCCCATAAAGCCATATTGGACTGTTACCATAAAACCTTAGAATGTGTAAGTAAAGAAGGGAAAAAGATAACCCTTCAAGGGATCAGAAAACCTGTCTCAGTGAGACAAATATCATCTCGGCAAATGAGAAAGTATTGCCGAAAGGGATGTCCCCTATATGCAATACATGTGTTGAAAACAATCGAAGGTGATAAACCAAGCCCTGATGATCATCCTATCCTGAGAGAATACAGAGATGTGTTTCTGGAAGAGGTACCGGGTTTACCTCCGAGAAGAGACATAGAATTCTCGATAGAACTTGCACCAGGAGTGGTGCCGGTGTCTAGGACACCCTACCAGATGAGTACACCCGAGTTAGTTGAACTCAAGATGCAATTAAAAGAAATGATGGATAAAGGCTATATTTGACCCAACGTGTCTCCGTGGGGAGCACCAGTCCTGTTCGTGAAAAACAAGGACGGTACCCTTAGACTGTGTATAGATTATAGGCAACTCAATAAGGTAACCATAAAGAACAAGTACCCCTTGCCCAGGATCGACGACTTGTTCGAACAATTGGGGGGTGCGTCTATTTTCTCAAAGATTGATTTGAGGTCGGGATACCATCAAGTCCAAATCAAGGGTGAAGACATCCATAAAACTGCCTTCCAAACGAGGTATGGTCACTATGAGTTTGTGGTGGTGCCATTTAGGTTGACCAATGCCCCTGTCACTTTTATGTGCTTGATGAACAATGTGCTCAGCAAGTTCCTAGACAAATTTGTGCTTGTTTTTATTGACGATATATTAATTTACTCCAAGAATAGAAAAGAGCATGAAGAACATCTTAGATTTTTGCTGCAAGTGCTAAGAGAACATCAACTCTATGCCAAATTCAACAAATGTGAATTCTTCCAGAAGCAAATACATTACTTAGGCCATGTTCTCTCCGAAGAAGGAGTAGCGATAGACCCTGACAAAATCAGGTCTATCATGGAATGGCCTACCCCAAAGGATGTTTCGGACATCATATCCTTTATGGGATTAGCAGGATACTATAGGAGATTTATAAAAGGATTCTCCAAGATTGGTTGTCCAATCATTTCCCTCCAGAAGAAGGGGACAAAATTCTTGTGGACACAGAAATGTGAAGAAAGATTTCAAACCCTAAAACATCTACTGACCCATGCGCCTATGCTGAAGATCGCCGATCCAGAAGCTGACTTCCTCGTGTGCACAGATGCCTGTAAGGAAGGGCTCAGAGGAGTCCTTATGCAGAAAGGAAGTGTGATCTGCTATGAATACCGAAAATTGAACGAGCATGAAGTCAACTATGTGACCCATGATCTAGAACTGGCTACCATAGTGCATGCCTTGAAAATGTGGAGGCATTACCTCCTGGGAAGAAAATTTGTACTTATGACAGATCACTGTGGATTGCGATACTTGTTTGATCAACCAAATCTCAATGTTAGACAAGCTAGGTGGATGGACCTCCTTAGCGAGTTTTATTTTGAAATCAAGCACATTAAAGGAAAGGAAAATAGGGTGGCCGATGTCCTCAGCAGAAGTATGAAAACAATTCACCTGGCAGCAGTGAGCACCTGCGAGACAGATGTCAAGGAAAGAATCAGAAATGCACAAGAAATAGATCTCTTCATTCAGACCATGACCAGGTACCTACAACAAGAAACCATTGGAGTAAAATATGAAGGCTATCAGATGACCGAAGGAGGTCTGCTCACTTATAGAAGCAGATTTTATATTCCAAACTGTGACGACTTGAAGAGGTTCATACTGGATGAACTACATAAAAGACCCTATTCTGGTCATCCAGGATAC
>WSFP011540751.1:0-11665 GCA_009831015.1 Picea engelmannii | reverse complement strand
AACCTCTTGGAGAAGTCAGAGACAGACTCCCCTTCTTTTCTCTTCAAAGACCTAAACTCTGTCATGTAATACATGAAGTCTTTTTTTATCTCCCCACTGTCTCAAAAAGGCACTATCCAAAGCTTCGATCCCATCAATAGATCCAGGGGGCAGGGCCTTGAACCATTTTCTAGCCTCGCCTTGAAGGCTATGGACAAAAATCCTCATCCATACGTCTGCGTGCATGATAACATTATCATCTGTAAAACTGTAAAAGGATTCTAGGTGGTCTTCTGCAGTTATGTCCCCCTTCACCTGTAAACTTGGGCAGCTTCTTGAGGTAACCATCGACTGGGAGGGCATTGAGAGGCTGAGGTAACACAAGGGGAGCATACCTAGCAGCTATGATGGCCTCCATTCTAGTCATTGGGGGATTTGCTCCTTCCATAGGGATATTATGTGGAGGAGAACTCGGAGGAGAAGGAGCTCGAAAAGGGGATACTGGGGATGAGCTTCTAAGGGGAGTGGGAAACAACAGGGGATTTAGGGAGAAGGGTAGCGAGCTTAAGCTGGCTGATGCTTCTCTTTGTGCAAAATCAACAACAGTAACAAGAGGAGGAGAGATAAAGCTAGGAGTGGGAAAATCTTCTATGGTCCTGGGCCTACGCCAAGGTACAACTTCAGGGGAGAGGGGAGTGACAAGGATTTCTCCCTCCAATCCCAGACCAGGGGGGGAAACCTCAACAGGAACACTCTCGAAATTCAGGAAACGGGAAACTTCAGAAAGCGGTCTGCTAAGAAACTGAGGAGGAGAAAATGGAGTTCCTACAAAAGGAGATGGTGGATTACCTGGTTCGACGACGACAACTTCTCCTTCAGATACCTTTCCTTTTCCGAGAACCACCTCCGGATCAGCTCCAGGTGTAGCTAGAGGGAGCTGTGGATGGGACCGCGTGTGCCTGCCTCTGAAAGCCACAATTGACATGGTAGGTTCACCACATTGGAGTCGTCACAATGGAGTCACCAGGTGCACAGTAGCACTCTTCAAAGGCTCAGATACCTGATGCACCTTCAGAATCAGAGGCTCAATGTCGTTCAATCTCGGGGAAAATTTTCAACTTCATCCCCGACAATGGCGCCAGAAATGTTGGTGATGGAAGTCACTCCTGGATTGCAGCAGGAGAAGATCCCGACACCCATCAGTTTATGTCACGATTTGTTTATAAAAGAGGTGATCGAATGGAAGTTAACTCAAAAGAATATTGTTTCAACTCCGAAACTAGGCCAAGCATGCATGGGTAAGTGAGGTCTTAGATAAAATTCAGACAATGAGATGTAGTAAGGGTGAGTAGGGGGAAGACTTGTATCAGAGAGATGCAAAGGTATGTCGTAAACATCAAGTTTCTAACAGACTGTAGGAGAAGGCATCTAAATGAAAGATCTTCTTACATTCAAACGTAGAAAACTAGAGAACACAATAATGCCACAATAAATCCTTTATCATAACATAATTGCAATAATTCATGTGAATCAGTCAATCATGAACTCCCTCAGTATGAGATGAAAACTAGATGAGGTATAAAAACTGTCTGTCATTAAAACAAGAAATCTCACATGCAGATGCATAACCAAAGAACTAGAGTGTCTATTAAAACTTTACAATCGGAAGCTTCGCTCTACCATCGATACCCTGAAAAATATCAAAACTAAGCATATATACCCTAAACATTTGCCCAACAGAGGCCTATTAGACTTTCGGGATGAGGAGTCTCTTCAATCAATTCTGGTCTACACTTCTTTGTCATACGCCACCTTAATTCTGCATGGCTCGCGCCAAGGGGTAGCTGAGCCCTTAAATGTTGAATTAGCGTGTGCGGGCTTCCCTAGCGAGTCGAGGACTCGGCATGGATTTCATGGAAAGAACCAGTACAGAGGACCATCTTGGGCAGGCTTTCAGCTGGGACATCCATACCTTGCAATTAATGCGTGAGGCGAGGTTTCAACCACCCTCCCTCTTCTTCATTCGTTTCAAGCAGGTATCGAGATTTATAACACGTCGAATCGACATCTGGAGAACACAATGCCCCTCTTCTGAAATTCAACTCGATGCTTCTGGCCCCTTTGTTACAACCCTTTCTACTCCCTCAAGTGACCATGGGCCATGACCCTACGCCTATCTCCCAGAGTGCTTTCGGCGTTTCGGGGTTCGCGGATGGGAAGGAGTAGGTCTTCTCTTTTCAAAATCACAATGGGTGAAATGCCGGGAAGGCCTAACGGTCGCCACGCGTCCCCCCACTAAGATGATGGTTCTGAACTGATTTGGAAATACTGTGGGCCCGGGTCCGAGACGTCTTCGATGCTTCACACTTCGGGGATATGAGAGAGTTGTTCCTTATGCTTCGAAATCGTGATGGGCGAAAAGGTGAAGAACCTAATCGTGCACCACGTGTTCCTTGAGGATGAATGACTAAGATCACTCTCGGCGCTTTGGGGCCCGTCTTGCCAAATGATAAACCTTAGTGCCCCTCCTTTAGGCCTACTCCTTTATGACCAGGCGCCAAAACCATGGGCCTGATTCTGGGCGCTTTCGACACTTCGGGATTCGGGGTTTCCATACGTGAAATGACGAAGAGCGCTTACCCCTCGAACTCCCTATTGTCGACATGGCACGGATGTGTGTTGTGTGTTCTTAAGATGAATGGCCGAGATAACATTCATTATTTAAAAGGGGCTTCTTTCATTCCTAGGATCGCTTGTCATGACCTGGCGCTAGAACCATGGGCTCGACTCCAAAGGTGCCTTGGCATTTCACCGATCGACAACTTCAGCTGCAATGAATGGGAGGTCCCTTGTCTCCCGAAACACCGATGCCCACAATGCCGACTGGCTAACACCTGTCCCAACTGGATCGGATGACCCAGATCTGTCTTGAACTATGGGTGCTACCTCTTGTACTAAATCTCAGGCAACTTGACAGCCCCGAAATCCCGGTGACCGTCGATCATCTTTATAGGTGGATCTCATCTTCTGATAACAACACTTCACCCGCTCGCTTGACCTATAACCCAAAAAGAGATTCTCTTGCTCTGCGCTTGGGTGCTTCCCGTGCAACCTGCAGACCTGGGTACCTTTGTGCCCATGAAAAAAATTGTTGCTAACAGGATATGAAGTCCAAAATCAACTCAATAGGCTCCCACACATAATCGTGGGTATACCCTCAAGTGACCCCCAATATACGATCCAACCACTACAAATGGTTGAACCATGGAGGGATAATCTCTGTAATTCACCCGAATGTGACCTCGTGCATAACCCCTGTGTGAGAGGGGGATCCTAGAAAGCCTATACGACAATTGGATTTTCTCTCCCTGTCGCAAGATGCTAAGTTTGTTTGATAGCTTTGGAAAGTTATCCTTTCAACCTATTCCAAAGCCCTACACTTTAAACTAATGTAGGTTTTCTAACAAAGATGTAAAAAGTCTGATAAATTTTAGTTAAGTGTTGATTTTAGTGGCTGTTGTTTACTTAGAGGTGTATGAGAGTGAAGACTGATGATATTATGACTCAGTTCCAAAAACATGCATAAGAAATGATAAGCAATCTTTTCTTTCAATGAAAGTCTAATTAAGGGAAGGAGAAGGATTTTCCTTTCACTGTAAAACACTAAGATGCAAAGACCTCATGTAATAGTCCTCAATAAGGAATCCAATGCAATGCTAAAATGTTTATATGTGCCTGATAACCAGTAGATGTAAATCTTCCTATGCTAATCAAACTTCAAGAGTTGTGAGATTTAAACAATCTGGAAGCAAACTTCACATAAATCAAAAGACACCTTTTTTGTGATCAAAACACGAAGGAGAATACGCAATCTAGACAAGAGGAAATTCTTGGAGAAAATACCTCAAAGATTAGAATGAAAGGTACAAAAGACCTTTGAATCCCCTTACAAAGTTTTCACTCAATCGGATAAATGAGAAGAAAATGACAAATTGACTCTAAATCACCAAGGACAAAGAGTTATTGCAAGGTAAGGGAAAGTGTCAAAAAATCCAAACAAAAGATGATTAATCCTTAGAAATCAAATAATTGGAGGCTAAACAAGGACACACTAAGATGGGATAAACCCTGAGCAGATGAAATAGCAAAAAGACTGAGAAAAACCCACTCCCAAGAAGATTTTTGCAGGAAAAAGGGGGTAGAACTCCCCCAAAAGGGGACATAGAGCACTTCAACACTCTATGGAAGGCTACAAGGGAGTGCCAATGCTCTGGTGGTAAGGGTAGGGGAGCGCTTTGCTGCAAAAGCTCAGAGAAATGCCCAGAAACTAAAAAACAAATCAGGAAAAATGCAAAATTCTGTGTTTAAGATAAATCCAAGAGCCAACAATCAAACCTAAGGATCAAAGACATTCATGGAGAAGGTCAAATCAGAGGGAAAAGGGCCAAAAAAAGATCTGGGAATGGAAACAAAAAATCAATTATCCTCCCCAGTGGAGCCACCAATTTCTCGTCAGGGGTAAGGTGAATCCACTTGCGGACAAGTGGATTCCCTCTTTGTCTCTAGACTCCTAAGGCCAAGACAGAAAGTGCTTAACATGGACACTGACTTCCTTTGATATCTAATCAATCTAATGAATGAAAGAGAAGGATAAATATAAGTACCTTATAAGCGATGTTTGTCCCTGCAAAGTCCAAGCTGAGCTTCGATCTTAAGCTCCCTAATAGGTCCTGCAAAACAAACAAAGGTCCAAAGAACTTCCTACTCTACTGATATTAGCTCAATCATAGATCCATCTAATACAAACAAACTCATATGGAAAAAGAATAAGTTTGAAAGAAATGGGCCAAGCATTGATTATATTAATGAGAACAAGTAAAAGTACTTACAATCGTTTGAATGAAGGTGCAACAACCTCTTCTAGTTCTCCTTGTCCAAGCCCTTTTCTCAATCAATCTCCACTGATTGCTTTGATGGCATATCACTCATGTGATCATAAGTTTCACATCTCCAATATGCATTGTTCCTTTCACCATGAGAAGGCCTCCTTATATAACCTTTGAGAGGTCCAACCACTTGAGATATCTTTGGGATAAGTTGAGGATTCCTCTCCTTTAGTTGAGGATCTCCCCTAAGATCATGCCTTGACCATCTATTCGAATCCAACTACCTTCAGGAATTGAGGGATTCTTCCCTTATTTGCCTCAACAAACCCAAAATTTTCTAAAAAGAGGGTAGCACTCCCCCATAAGGGTGCACAGGGTGCTCAAGCACTCCCCAAAGAGGCTTAGGGAGTGACAACACTCCCTGATAGTGGGTAGGGGAGCACGCCTCTCCAAAATTCATTTTTTGAGTGTTTTTTTCAATGGCAAAAGGTTTGTACTTCCTGTCAAGTGATTTCTCTTATTCCAAACTAACCTTTGAGGTGTCTTAAGTGTCTTTGTGATGTCGTTAGAGGCACGACATGGGAAAGATGGCAGCATATTGTTTGTGGCACTTGCAACACTTGTAGTCAATATGCGACACTTGCGGAAAAGATGCGACACATACAACACTTGTAATGACGACACTTGTGACACTATCGAAGTGAGTAATTTTGATGTGTAACAGATTTTCCCCCAAAGTATGAAGTTAGAAGACGATGATGACTGAAGTACTTTGTAGACTTTTTTGAGCAAGGGTATGGATGCAGAGAAACTGGAAAAAGCTGCAGAAAACCATCAAACAAATATTATGACATGTTTTAAAACCCAAGGCAGTCATACCTATGCTTGAGTGATAAAGACTTTTTAGGTATGGTCGTCATAAAATACACTGCAGTTCCATAATTATATTGAAAAAATGGTATAGCCACCACATATACAATGTGGATCTATACTCCTATGACCTAAACTGATCGTAGGCACGAAGAATACACAGTGGATCTACGAGATGACAAGACATAGCCACAACCAATATAAAGTGGATCTATGTAACAATATATGTGTCATATTTCAAAATAACTCCTTCATAACCTGGGAAAAGTATAGATAAGAGTGATGACTCTCAACCCAGAGTCTTCTTACCGATCCCGATGCAGTACGGATATAACCATGTGAATAGATATCCTGATGTCGAACATGGAAGAAACCACTTGATTACCAATCAATGATGTAAACCGTTAACAAGCACGAGGGAGATCACCATTGATGTCAATGATTCCCAAGGTACTTTATTACATACCGATGAATGTGAATGGATGAATTGAATTCAAACATCCATGGAATCATCCGATCATAGGTCAATGATGTAAACCCACTGTCGAACATGAGGAGGCCTGCCATTGAAGCATGCAGGTCCCAAGGTACTAACTGGTTTCTAAGTCTAGCTCCTGGATAATGTGTTGAAGTCGACAGAAATAGACTCGTCGAAGTAGGGCCTTGATGTATCCCCCATCAATAACACGAAATGAACACAAATATGTAATTGGTAGATCAAATGAACATGGACTGACACGGGTATTGAAACAAGATATTTGTGATGGCTGACTCTCGAGGAAGATACTTCCCTTGAACACTGAGGCACATCGGCAGAAACTTGACATGGACCAAAACATGATAATGTAGTGGATGCTATGACTTTCTTCAGGTGACCCAAAGGAGTAACAGAAACTTAGAGGATTGGCTTAGTGTAGAGGTTCAGCGGATTAAAATGCATGCAAAGACAAAGTGTCATGTTCAAGGGAGATTGTAAGAGTTATTGGTAATGTTCTCAAAAACTACTTGGCTTGATTCTTTCAATTTTTCCCCCATCCAGATAGACGAGTACCTATTTTTAATTTAGCGAGCTTGAGGAGGGTAACACATGCTTGATATAACTCACCTTCGGTAAGTCCCTCTTCCTTTGTTTAGTGAACTAGAAGAAGTAAGGGTTCGGTCTCATATGAGCCCTTCAATGTATGATTGCTTAACGAGTCCAGAGAAGGTAAAATCGATGGTTTTTCATATTTAGAGAGTCTGAAAACAACTTAAAGACGACTCCAAATTTGTCCTTTTTTGTAATATTAGTCTCACGAGGCCAAAAAAGGGATAAATTATCACTCAAAAGACGCCCTTTTAAATCTTTTAACGAGTGGGAAAGGAAGCAAGATCACTCGACAATCTTTTCATGTTTAGAGAGTCTGAAAAGAGCTCAAAGATGACTCCAGGGGGTCCCTTTTTTGTTTATCCATGCAGGTTTGAAAAAGAGATAAAATTTTACTCGGATGCATTCTCATGTATTTACAAGCATGAGAAAGAACAAAGACTAAGCTCAGTATGCCCCCAGCTTGAAAGCTAGTGGCTTAACTCCAAAATGATCATCAAAGGCTGGAGACATGCCCCCCAAGCTTCAATTCATTCACCGACTTTGAGGTTGTCACCAATTTCTGTACTAGATGGAGAAAAGGAATACAGGTGGATGAAATGAAGGTTCAAATATGAGACCTAATGAAAGACTCGACTCGACATCTACGAGATCTGGCGAAAGACTCAACTCGACATCTACGAGATCTGGCGAAAGACTCGACTTGACAGGAGAGGTGACTGTTTCATTTTTTAATGATCTTGACACAAGAAAATATCTATGCTCCAGGATCTAGGTGCAATCCCCAGATTGTTGTTTCATTTTTTAACGAGCTTGCCACAAAGAGGAAAAACTATGCTCGTGAGCTCTGTTTCATTTTTTAACGAGCTTGCCACAGAGAATAAAAAACTGTGCTCATAGCTTCTGTTTCATTTTTTAATGATCTTGCCACAGAGAGGAAACACTATGCTCGTGGAATCTTCTTGATCATGGCTTCCAAAAGAATAACGCTTTGGAAGGAAACCACGTCAAGGGACAAAACTCGGTCATGGCTTCCAAGAGATCTTCACTGGATGGAAGAAAATCACTCTGGAAGGAACACATATCGAGGGTCGCGACAGGGGTAAGGAGATCAGGCTCCAATATCCCTACTGAAGAGATCACCATGTCAACTACCAGATCCAAATCATCTGGAGTCGAAGTCATGGGAGACAACGCCACATAATTGACATGCGGCCGGGGCGATACTATCTGCATGTAAGAACCGTTTAGGAAGGTAATCCAGTCATGACCAATGAATGAAAGTTCATCAATAGTCACCATTCTTCCATCATGAGGGAAAGATATCACATGAAAAAGAGTGGATACAATCGCTCTCACGACATAGACATAATCCTGCTCAGGGCGTAAAGCAAAATCCAAGGGGTCTCGGACTACCATGAAATCAATAAAGATAGTTTTCCCTCCCAAAGTTATGGGAAATTGAGGAAGGCCCCCTAAAGGTTGACTAGTTCTTCTGTTAAAAGATAACAGATTCTGTGTAACCAGTGCAAGCTGAGGACAACCCAAAGCATGCTAAGCAACAGAGGACAAAATACTAATGAAAAGACCTTCATCTATCAGAGTTTGAGGAACGTCCCGACCACAAACCTGTACTGTAATCTGGAAAGGAATGTGAGAGGGAAGATGAGGTCTAGTTAGCGCACCCCAATCAAAAAGGATGGCCTCATTGCTTGGAGGGGGTTTCATGGGAGAATGAGGAATTCCCCCCAGCATGGTAGATTCTGTATCAATGAGAAAAATGTGGGCAGTATCGGGTTTACTCTCTAGAGGGAGAGTAGGATCGACCAATGATGGGATCGGATTGACCATGCAGGCACTTTTTAGAGGAAGAGTGGGATTGACCGATGATGGGATCAGATCAACCATGTAGGCACTCTTTAGAGGAAGGGTGGGATTGACCAAGGAAGGGATTGGATCAACCACTTTGGCACTTGTCAAAGGAGGAGTGGGATCAATCGATGACAAAAAGAGATCAACCACTCGGGTTTCATTCTCCAAGGGGAGAATGGGGTCGATGGGTGGAAATAGATTGACCACTTTGGTGTAACTCTCTAACGGGAGAGTGGGGTCGACCGATGATAAAAACGGATCGAATACTTGGGTTACACTCTTTTGATGAAGAGTAGGGATGATCGATGATAAAACTGGATCAACTACTTGGGTTTGTGGTTCAATCGAGGAGGAAACTAGATTGACCACCTGATCAACCAGACTGACCGGGGATGGAACTGGATTGACCAGTCCATCAACTAACTATGGGTTTGGGGAAAGCTTACGATAACCTTTTGGAAGTTGATTTTTTTCCGAAAGAGAAGAAGCCTCATCCATGCGAGGACAAAGGTGAGAATAATAATCACCTTTGCATAACATACAAGGGAATTTGACAGTTGTCTTATTCTTACCAACCTTAATGCCACTAGTTGACGGGGTATCACCAACATGACCAGTAGGGGCCGATGATGTGGAGGACCACATTTATAAGACCTTGGGAATACCAGGGCAATCCCTTAGAAAGTGGTCACCCTTACAAAGACTTCAAGGAAATTTGGGTTTCAGATTCTTCATTTTAATCTTGTTGACCTCATAAAAAATCCCAGTACTATTAATAGTAACTGGTTGCTTGGATCCAACATCTAATGTTGTTGGGGCCTTGGTCCTTTTCGGGCTCTTCTTCTTCTTCTCTTTTCATTTATTATTCTTTTGATCAACTTGGCTACTTTCTTTAGAGATTTCACTATGCGAAGAAGGAGAAATGGAAGGAGACTTAATGGGCAAAGAAGGCGAAAAGTCGATGTGAGGTTGATGTGTGGGTGGTGTACTGACATCTAAATTATTAGGTGCAGTTGCAACATTGGGATGATTCGAGATCACCGGAGAGGGGAATAACCAAACTGGTAATGCGATGGTGAGTCCCAGAAGACTCAGTGTGGAAATTTACGGAGGACCAAAGTTTCCAAATGAAGGAAAGGTATAAGGTTCTCCAGGAGAAGGGGTTCCTCCATTGGTATTCTCAGGATTTGATGCAATTAACAATGACTCAACCTAAGGTCCACTAAGTAACACAACCAACACACGCTATGAATCTGAGAAGAAAACAATCAAATAAAACCTTCCCACAATGAAACCACTAGTTGGTGATGAAATCCAATGCTGCGAGATCAAAATAGGAAGAGGCAGAGATAGAGTGGGTGGATCAGTTATGTTGGTGACCTGCTTAACGAACTTACACCTTGGTGCAAACTTCCACACAATAGTTGTATATTTACCCTCAAAGGAGCCCGAGTGAGTTTGACCAATGTCTGTTCCAAGTACAGTGAGACTTCCCTTCACCGTCACCTTGTGTGAGACCCTAAAGATTATGGCTACTAAGTTCACCAATTCGCAGTCAGCGCCTGGGTGGGTATAGTCGATAGTACGATCTGAATGTATGGGCAGGATAACAAGTCCGAAATCAACTCGAGAGGCTCCCACACATAATCATGGGTATACCCTCAAGTGAACCCCAATATACGATCCGACCACTACAAACAGTTGAACCACGGAGGGATAATCTCCGTGATTCACCCGAATGCGACCTCGTACGTAACCCTTGTGTAAGAGGGGGATCCCAAAAAGCCTATACAAAAATTGGATTTTCTCTCCCTATCGCAAGATTCTAAGTTTGTTTGATAGCTTTGGAAAGTTATCCTTTCAACCTATTCCAAATCCCTACACTTTAAACTAATGTAGGTTTGCTAACAAAGATGTAAAAAGTCTGATAAATTTTAGTTAAGCGTTGTGTAGCACACCCACTACGACATACTAATTTTTTCGCCTTTTCTCGAGGGACAGAATCCCCGAAGTCCTATGGGGCTTCATGCAGGCTATCTCTTCCCCTTTTTACACTTCCATGTGATCATTTATTATGACCATAGGCCAAACAACTAGGCACCTTTTCGCGTTTCGTGACTCGGCGATATAAGCGAGTCGAGTCTTTCGACTCTCCAAACCCCAAAATGTTGAAGTGCCGAACATGCTTCGATCAACAATTAGTCCCCTGGGCTATGCCTTGGACCATATGACCACTTCTCATAAGACCATAGTATTATTCCCTTTGGGACTTTTCAATACGAGAGCCCAACCTCTTGTCAACGGGACTCCCGAATTCTCGATTTTCGATTTCCCAAAATGGGTGATCTCGAGACACGTGGCCTCCCTTAATATGACGGTCTAGATCTATTTCAGGACTTCCACCATGGAGTGTCTCGATCTCTTGTCAATGAGACCTCCGAAATCACGAGATGGGTGATCTCGCGACACGTGGCCTCCCTTAATCGAACGGTCCAGATCTATTTCGAGACTTCCACTATGGAGTGTCCCAATCTCTTGTCAACGAGACCTCCGAAATCCTGAAGTCCAAAATCCCGAAGTCTGAAATCTCAAGATGGGTGACCTCGCGACACGTGGCCTCCCTTAATCGGACGATCCAGATCTATTTCAGGACTTCCACCATGGAGTGTCCCGACTTCTTGTCAATGAGACCTCCGAAATCCCGAAGTCCGAAATCTCGAGATGGGTGATCTCGCGACATGTGGCCTCCCTTAATCGAACGATCCAGATCTATTTTGGGACTTCCATTGTGAAGTTTCCCGACCTCTCGTCATCAGGACTTCCGAAATCCCGAAGTCTGAAATCCCAATACCAACTCCTCTTTCAGGACTTTCGCCTCTGTTCATGGGGGCTTAACTCTCATGCATCTCCTGACAGATCCAACGGCTGTCAGGTTTTCTAACTAAGATTTGACGGTTCAGATATGTCCCGC
>WSFP011540750.1:0-11665 GCA_009831015.1 Picea engelmannii | reverse complement strand
ACACACACACTTTCTCAATCCTTGCATGAAGAAGATCAAATCCTCTTGATAGACTTGCTAGAGTCTCCAAGCTGTTGTTCAAGCTAAGTCCTTCACACAATTCTTTCACCAATTCTCCAATGAATCTTGCTTAACCTTTTCCACAAGAATTCCCTCAATATATAGGAGATAATGAGATAGTTACTTGGATAAGAATGATCCCAAAATATCAGGGAATCCAGTACTAGGATAACCATTTGAATGCCAACCCATTCTTCTAGAAGATTCCCTTCTAGAAACATCGAGAATTCATCTTTTTCCATGCTTTAGGAAGAGTTCGAACCCTGGCTATTCAACACAGTGCGAGAAGTTCGCACCCTAGCTTAAAGCAGCCTGCGAGAATGGGTCATTCTCGCACCCAAATATATTAGCAGCCTGCGAACCTTCTCCAAAAATGAGTTTTCTGGGAAGAGATGAAAGTAACTTTTCTCAGGAGAAAGTTCTTATGAAGAGCCTGAGTACACCATCATCAAGACATCATCATGACGACCAAAATCATGGGTAACACACTAATCCCAAATTATTCTTTATTTGTTTGGTAATTGTAAAAATCCTTTGTTTCTAGCATTTACTTAGCTTTTTTTCGTCACCCTTGATGACCTTCTTTTCCTGGAAATGCAACCCATGTTGCCCTTGGTTGGGGCATCATCTCTCCTTTTCTCATTATGAAATCTTTCATAAACCCCGAGTATCCCAAAGTCCATGCACTGATGATATCTGAGTTTTTCCACTTTGTCATGCCTCTGGAACAATTTAACCCCATATCTAGTCATCCCCCTGACATTAGATACAATTTTACAGTTGTTGCCAATCATCCTTCAAACATACCATGAACCAAGGGCAGTATTGAGTCTCGCCGCATATTGAATTCATTCATGTTCCCTATCAGTTCCTGATCATATTCCCATGGATTTCATGAATCCCTTTGCTTCTTGGTGTCGCGTCTCCCTTTTTTTCGACATTAACACAGTTTCTAGAAGGGCGACATTATCTTGACTCTCAATACCTTTATAATGAGGAGTCTCAAATGACACAGAGAGGACCATCATTGCTCTCTAATTCCATTGACCCCCATAACATTCGACTTTAGAAAAATCATGTTTATACGGTGGGTCTTACTATGCGACTATTGCATTTTTTTTTTTTTTACCAGCCGAAGACCTCTGAATTTGTTAGTCCATCAATGCCTATGAGTCATCGACACTTCTTACAGGCATCCTTGCCTCTTTTCAGAGTATGTTCACCATTCATAATTATCATCACTCATTATCAAACTGCTCTGGAGGGCGCTGCGGTTATCTACATCAGCATACAACTTCATTTATTGTCTTACATTTTGAGTTACATGACACAAGCATGGGGCATGCCCACCTCGTTTGTATACAAATTTTCTTTTTTCTCTCCCTAGAGAAAGATTTTGGGCCCCACAGTTTCCCCTCTCCCTCCAACGGATCGCTCTTGCAGTTCCTCTCAACACTCTTCATTACAATGGCACTCTCAGTAAAAGAAACATCGATGTATTTTGACTATACATATGCTCCTAACCTCACACATCAGGGGGCATCTGTTATCATTGAAATTTTGTCTGCAACATTGCACGCAAATGGTTACATAAATACAACAATGCCAAACAACTATTAGTTCACCTGTAGCACCAAAATGCATTTCCAAGAGGAAAAAACTATACAATTGGGAAAAAATTGATATGTGCTAACTCATTAAAGGAAGCGCATGCACAGTACGTAGGCCAGAGAAGCCCGTAGAGCGCACAATGCACCATATGCACGATTTTGTATGAGAAAATCTGCACACTCTTGTGAATGACACATTTATGGTTCTTGTCATCCTCTCAACCACTTATGGACCAACTCCCAACTTGATTTGACATTCATATCTGAGCTAAATCCGAATTGGGGGTTGGTCAAGGACCAAAGGGTGCCCTAAAGGGACCCTTGTTCACAGTAAGAACCAATCTAATATTGCCTTGAAGAAATTCTATAAATGGAGGCCATGGGTGCACTAAGAAATTAAGATTTTCATAGTATTGTTATGTTGCCTCAATACTCCCTTGAGAATCCTCTTTTCTCCTTGGAGCATTCTAGCAACATTCTAATAGCCCATTCCACTCACCTCTTAAGGGAATATGCATTGATTTCTTCATCATTTGCTTTATTTTCTACCATTGTAAGAAGATATCCCCAATAGGTAACTCAAGATCCCTCCTAAGGAGGAAGAGGGGACTCATAAGTCCTCATTTATCTATGGTGTTTTTCCAACTAATATAGTTTTCCATTGGTGGCATAATCATGGTCATTGGTTTATTGTTTATGGTTCTAAATGTTTCTTATGCATTCTAGTTTTATTTCCTTAGTTTTTTTTAGTTTGTTTACTTGTTTATTTCATGTGATTGGCTTTTTTAACTCATGCACTAACCTCTGTCTTGTCTAGCAGGCCCAACTAGGCATTCAAGTGCCCTTGTTTTGCTCACCCAAGTGACGAAATAGACACAACAAACATCTCCCATTAAAATGAATTAAACCAAGATTTACGGGAGATTATATTATCATGCTCCAACGTTCATTTTAAATACTATCATTAGCAAAGGAACATTCTCATCACCTTATGGTTGTAACTTGACAAAATATCTATGGAGATACCCTAAATATTTTTGGGTGCGAGGACCAGAGTTCTCAGTGGTCCAGAGCTTATGACTACTACTCGTCCCCTTCTTCCCAGAAGGAAGTTATATGGACATCTGGAATTGCATGAGAAGGTTGTTTCCCCGAGTTTTTTGACTGTAAGGAGTTGGTCACTTGTTGCACTGAAAACTATATTATGAACCAACGGATTATCCAGTTGTGGGACCATTCCTAAGTCTCCCTATCGGCTCAAGTATTTCAAAATATGTTAAGACTTCCCAACCCAACGCCTACTTTCAAGGGCGAGAATTGTAGAAAGTTCTTAAAGAAGCATGATCATGAACTGGACCTCTTGTCAAAGTTCTTAGAGAACCCAACGGCCGGTCCCAGAGACATGACCAGATTACAGGTTAGTGCATTTAAAAACCCTTTCCGGGAAATTGCATGGATTTTCATGAGGATAATGGGACAATAAAGTACATCCAACATCTCTCGGATGATTCTGTATATTTTATATTTTACGATGAAGGAACAATACATCTTCCATTGGGGCAAGTTGATTTCCATTGAAATCGCTTCCCTGTTATTGCAATACACAAGGCAGAAGAAATTCTTTATGTCATCTTATTTAATTTTCGCGGTAGCGCATTGCTGTCCATTCCCTGGATTATATATGTGTAAGAAGGTAAACTGTGAATTTGACCCAGTAACCTTCTGGTACCATATATTATGGAGACATGACGCCTCCCAACATTTTTATGAAGTCTTTAATGATTTTGTTTCAGGTTTTAAAGGATTGATATTTGGAAAGGATTTTCCACAATTTTCTGACCAGGCGACCAAGTTCCTGGATAGGAAGGGCACACTAACAGAAATGGAGAACTATAATGTTATAATGATTTTTGGATCCAAAAAAAATCCTTGCTTCCTTCCATGTCACATATCTGGTACAATGTGTTTTGATGAAATAGCAAGGCAGTACACCTACTAGTTGCATTTTTTCCGTGAAAAGAGAAAAAGACAATTCATCCCTCTGCCTTGGAAAGTCGTGGATCTCACAGTCAGGAATATGAACAAGATTGACAGTTTCATGGGCCACTTCCACAGCTTCAATTTGAAATGTGCTGAAAAAGTAAAAGGTTTCGACCTTGATGGTATTTTTGTAGAACACCTATTGGCTGCCAGTTTCAATAGTTCTTTCACTGACACTATCTTGAATGAAGATGAAGATAACACCTCAGTAATACCTGCTTGTGACACCGACAACCTAGAGACAATACTCAACACCAATGATTCATACAAGCAAAAATAAAAAGGCTCGGGTGAGAAAACTAGTCAATCCCCAACCGCCACACCCAATAATACAACATCTCGAAGCAGCACTCCAATGGCCTACCCAAGAAATAAAGTCACACACAGTTCTTCAAGCAGAGGAGATAAGAACCCTCCCTACGACAAAATTGAAAGTTCTCACAAACTTTCTGCGAGCAAAAAACGAAAAACAACAGTGCAAGAATAGGAGGGACTGAGGGGAGAAATAGATATTCACCATCTATCCCTCGACGATATGGAACTAGAAATTGACATTAACAAAATGTTCACTGACGATGACCAACTAGAAAATACTACTTCGCATAATCCTGAGATAGAAATAATTGGGATCGATACCTTGGATGAAGAAGAGTCTTTTGCATTTCAAAACATTGTTTTTGACAATGAAACCAAAAAATTGGTTATTGAAAATAGAGATGTAAAGAATAAGAAAGGGAAATCTCGTTCAGAAATGAACCTATGGAACATGCATCCTTACTAGATCTCCCAGATACACCGAGCAACTGGAGATGATCTAGACAACTCTATTAGTGGCCTTGAAGCGGAGAACGTCAAGTTAAAGGAGCGAATCAAAGAATTGGAGGGAGCTCTAATGCCTTATCCACTATTTGCTACTCCTTTGGCAATGATCGGGCCCACCGCACTTGCATAAAATTTAAAAGGATCAGCAAGTCATCTCACATCATCTTGAGGCTATGTGGAAAAGAATATAAAGAGAAGAATGGAATTAATAACATAATATTGGGAGATGTCAAAGAGTATGGTCTCTTTTGGAACAAGAGCGCATGCTTTTCATGAGTATCTGCAAGCAGATCTCAAGAACGAGCAAGGTTTCTACCTCGATGAATTTGTACCGTTTGGTGTTAAATTTATTGGTATGACAGAATTTAGAATAAGAGAGGACGATCTCCCTTTGCTGGATCAAATAAACCAACTAAATGCATGCTGGAAAGAAAAGGTAAAAAACCTGAATGGTATCGTTCAAGCATGTAGCCAGGCCATATCTAGAAGAGACAAACTATTCAAGAGGCTCACTGAGATAGATCTAGCTAGCAGCACCAATGAAGTCCAAGACCCGAAATTGATATTCAACTCGTTTTTAACCAAGAAAGTATTTGATAATCAAGTTTAGATCTATAAAAGACTGTCATTTGAAAATTTCTATGGCATTCTGGATGCTTCACACGGTTCCCATAACCGCTGAGGAAAGTCATAAAAGGACATCAAAAAGAAAATGACAAGGCATGGGACACCATCATAGTAAGTTGATATTGATCACACTCTTTTGTATTTGTCGATGTCCTGATCCAATTACTCTATCTCTTTAAATACAAATATTTAACCGAGGACTGACAATTTTCTCTTTCTTCTTGCTAGGTCTTGTTGCTTTCCATCGCCGAATTTCTTCTTTCTACAAGATTGATTCTTGCACATATTTGTTTTGTAGTCCGTCGGAGCCCCAATCCCAGTCATTATGGCAAACACATTTAAATTTCACAGAATATGTACTGAACTATATATTTTTTTACAAATTCCAAGACAACTGGAAATATTCTCAAACGTATTTTGTAACCTAGTTTATCTGAATATAAAATATTTTAGGTTGTTCTATGGTGATTTTTAATGTTTCGTGTTGTTTTTTGAATTTTGTATTTTTTTTTTTTAAATTAACTCATTTCCCTGTACATGTTGGGGTCATGTTCCTGTTTAATATTGTGCATATATTGTCGCTTCCTATATTTCAGAATATCCTTCCATATACAAAATGTTAAGTCATATATTTTTTCTCCATTTCTTATGGGTTTGCGAAAAATTTGCAAGACGAAAACACCCTTCAAATTGGAACATGGTTTACATTTGGACCACAAATAATATATTAAGATACATTAATATGAATACATTTGAAATAAATATAAACAAAATCTCTTTAAACTTGAACTTGAATTTCTCGAGATTTTGAATTGGTCGGGGGTTCTCGGGTTAGCGGACTGAAAAATCCTCATCTCCATCTATATCATCACATCATGAGCCCGACTGAACATCGTCCCTTTCAACACTTAGCAAATTATCTCACCGCGAGGTCCCGACTTAGCGCTATCAATTATTATGACTCGTGTTCTGTGATATACATCTTGCACCCAACACTTACGTGATATACATTTTGCACCCAACACTTTCGTCATTTACAATTCGACCCTGGACTCCTGGAATTCACAAGCTTCACTAAACCTGGGTTCACAAAAGTTTCAAACCATTTATCTCTCCCTTCAATCCCTGCCACATTCCTGCCCTTCCTAATGCACATTCATTATGCTTTTACTAGTGACAACTCAACACACAGGTTCGCTTATTGGCATTAATAAGAAAAAACCACATTCAACCGCGATTTACGAGAGTCCGATCGACCGTCGTTGCTTTTCATACCTATCCAATTTTATGGTCGTCGATTCTTGGGTTGACGCTTTTAACGCTCTATAAATTCCCAGAGGTTGTCAGGAAAGAAGAAATCTACAAGAGGTAACTTTATCCAACCACTTCGAAACTGGAATCTAGCCCTACCAGTTTCAGAGAGGGATCTCTCTGTATGATTTAGCTATGTTCTATCTTTAAGATATTAGGCTAGTTATATAAATAAGATTGATTGGTTTGTTGTTGTTTTTGTTAAGTTGGTTGAAGGGGCTTTACGTATCCATTGGGCTATGGGGTCTGTGATATGAAGATAGAAATCTAAACTAGAAACAAAAGATTCTTTTCACAGGGAAAGATAATGCATTCATTGGATTCTTTTAGCGGTAAAATGATGAATTAACAGAAAAGATGAGAATATCAATTAAAGTAAAGAAGCATTTAAGAATTTCTTCACTGTAATATCAGAAGATAAACATTAAAATATTTCAAAGTCTGAAATAGGGTATACGGAGATAAATCCTGCAACATGCGTTACTTTGAAAAGATTTAGATTAGAAAGCAATATGACAACTAAGCATGAAAACATTCAACATAGAAAAGAAAACATCACCAATGAATAACATGTGAGAATCTAGTGAAAACGTCTCTTTGTATTAATGGAAGATCTCTTGATAAAAATTACAGTCTTGTAGCTTGCATGGGCGTAAAGATCAACCCTCAGTACTTCAAAGTTTGAAGTATTTATAATCAAAATTACATACGACCCTATCATTAAAGATTAGGACGTGGCAAATCTAAATTTAGATAATTAACTTAACAAGATACAAAAATTTAGCAAACTGCTTGATGACGTGTTGAAACTTCATGTTGATTTCTGGGGTGAACCATTGGTGAGGCCTCTGCATGACCTCATATGACTAGATAGCTAACTAGGCTTAGACACCTCATCGACTACTCGATCAGATTGCAAACCTCTTCCCATCGAAGGTGACTAAGAACGCTGACTTTGAGTAATCTTCGGTATACTTCATCCATCTCTGTGTACTTGGCAAAAGTTGGCTTGATGATGAAGATGTATTGGATCTCATGTTGTATACTGATGTCTAACTGTAAAGCATCTAAGAATGCCTTGCCCATGATACTGCCTTGTATTCCTGATAATTTTGAGCTATCCTTAGCCACAATGGCTAGTTTCTTTTTGTAATCGACAAGCGTCATTAACTTGTCATTTATAACTCTCATACTAGGAAGGCCTTTCTTCTGCAGAGCTTCAATCTTGCTGAAAAATCTTTGTAGTCCTGCGTCCATGGTATGGACCTTTTCCTCTAGCTGTAGCATCAGTCCTCTCTTGGTCAGGACCCTCTTGACCTCAAGGATGGTCTATGTCCTATCTTCAATCTTCAATTCTTCTAGTTCCTCTCTGGTTTTGGAATTCATAAATTTGATGATCTCGACAGCTTCTATGGGCATCTCTCCCAGTTCTGCTCTTATCTTTTCAATAGCTTGCTGACTTCTTTGCACCAGCTCATTTTTCTCGAACATGATTTGTATCATTGGCCATATTTCATTCATGGACTTGGTGATGTCCATCCAGACACTTTCCTTGACCTCAGCCAGTGTTTTTCCTGCCACTGTTTGCTTATGAAGCTGTTGCAATTCCTGTTTGAGCTGGTCTGATGTTTTTTTTTCCTTGGAGTAGCTAGTTTGGTAAGAGGACTTGAGTTCTTGAAGGTTCTCAATCTCCTTTTTGAGTCTGCTAATCTCTGTCTCTTGAAAATTCATTTCTTCCATGGATTTATCCAGTTCAACAGTCTTCTCCAGGGATGTCAGTGGAGTTGCCGAGGGAATTTCTGCCATAGACGTTGTTCTCACTCCTGTGAGTGGAACTGCGCTCAGTGGAATGACCTCCATGGGATTTGACTGCTCCTTCTCTTTCACTAGTTTTTCCAATTCTGCTTCCATTTCCTTCAACTGTGCATTCTGCTCCATGATGAGCTTGAGCATCTCATCCTTTTCCCCTTCTGTCTCCGCTATTTCCTTTTCCCGTGAATCTTCTGTTGGTGGAAGTTTCAATTGTTTCCTCAAAGATGCTATATCGACATTTTTCTTTTTGAGAATCTCCTCAACTGATTTCACATTCGAGGGATCATATCCGATCTTGAGGACCAGTTCCTCCAACATCTTAATCCTGTTATCCTTGGAAAAGGATGATATTTTTTCTAACTTCAGCTTCGTCTGGACAATGTTCAGAGATACTTGTAACTTGGAGGCAGCAGTAGAAGCATGTGCCAATGTGGAGAAAACCATTTCTCCAGTTTGCCTGTGCAGATCCATTTGATCAGTTGGATGCACATATTTAGTCTAAAATTCAAATGTTGCCCTCTTGTAATCGGTGATTACTTTCAGGTCTGGCACCTGTGCTTGCAGAAACTCCATGTGCATTCTACCCTTCTCAGTGTCGAATGCATACAGTAGTTTGTATTGTGCAGTTGATGTTTGCTTCCAGAATTGAGCATACGTGTTGCTGGTCAGCGTCTGATTTTTCTTTTTGATCAGATCATACTTCTCAAAACTACTCAATTTTGGTCCCATTTTTCTCGGCTAGTTGGCTGGTGGAGTATCTATAGGCTTCTTGGGCAACACTGTAGTCATGATTTGTTTGCTACTTGTACTAAGGAACGACCGATCAACCTCCATAGTTGCAGTGGATTGAATTCCCTTTTCACCAGCCGTGTCGGGTGCTTGACTGGTTTTTGGCCTCTTGGTATGTAGTTGGAACTCTTCAAATGATACTTCAGTGACAGAAGGTGAAATTCCCTGCTTGGGCCTTTTCTCCTTGGGAGCCTGTGGTGTAGTCATCTGTGAGACAGTGACCGAAAGGTCCTACTGTTATGTCTCAACCAGAGTGTTTGGCTCCCATTCTATCTGGTTGGCGAACTTCTCTATCTCAGGTCTGGATGTGTGGACATATGGGATATTCTTATTCTTAAGTCTCATCTCTGAAATTATTCTGCAGGGGTCATAGTGCCATCAGAAGCTAGAAAAAAACTTCATTTCTTTAAGAAATTTGTCTGCTTCCTCCCTGGCACCTCGGCTATTGCAGATGAAAGACCCAATCTACCCTTTGATTTTGAGTTGTTGCTTATTCTTCAAAGACACAAAATGTATGTCATCCGAATTGATCATTTGTATTATGTATTCCAGGGCAAATATCCTCACGGGAAAATACTTGGGCAACTTGTATGGAGCCAATTCACACCCATACGCTCTGATCTCTGTGTGGTCCTGGTACAGGTACCAATCTCCCATTTTTGCAAGATCCGAGAAGTGTAGGATCCTCTAAATTTCCTCGTTTATTCTCGACTCGGGTCTGCCACTGAGCATGCTCACCACAGGATGGTAGAACTGCTCGATAAATTGTTTGAAGCAGCGAAGTCCACACTGTCACCGCCCGTGGCCTTCCATCCTTGTCCATCTTCTGCATCGAAAGGAGAATTTGTCTGCTTGAAAGAATAGGAACATGTAAGCCAGTATTGAGGAATACCATAACATGCCTTCTGTGGAAAAATTTCAGAATTGCTCATGGATGTTGTCTGCGAGGAAGGTGTTGTAGTCGAACTGAGTGGTGGGTTCTCATCTTTGGAGAAGATGGATAGAAAACCCAATATGGGTTCATCCACCCACTGATTCAAAAAATACTCGAGGAGGGCGCAGAGCAATGAGATGACCTAGTTTCCCTTCATTGAGAACAAGGATGAAGGATATGGGGGATTTGTGGTGGGGAGTTGGGCGGCCTGTGGGAGAAAAAGCTCGAAAATCTAATCTCCTTGGGGGAAATATAATTTCTGATACAGTTCTCTGATAATTTCAAGATTGAACGGTGAGACGGCTTCGTCTCTGGATATCTGCATCATCTGGTCAATGGTTTCAGGTGCAATGAGGAAAATAATTTCTCCTGATGAAGAAACTATGGCTCTCTGGTTGGGAAGGAAATGAGCTTGGCATTTGAGGGTGAATTCAGGGAAATGGTGAACCTGGGGGAAAAGATATAGTGGAAGGTTTGACTCTCAGAGCCCAATTTTGTCGCTTTGGTCAAGGAAAACCTCTTTGAGCCATGACTGCAAGTTCGTGAAGTCAAACTTGCATCTAGTGTCTACGATTAAATGGTCTTTGTCGGCCAGACGGATATTGTTGAGGTCGACAGGGGGCGGGATGAAAGGATTTTCCTCAACTTCCGTTCTTTTTTATTTTGGCGCCATCGCTGTAAAAATACCTGCAAATCAAAAAATCACTAGTGGGGATGATGGTGGCTTTGGACAGTTAAATGTAACAGAGAGGAAAACGGGGAAAAAATTCTCTGGTGTGGCGACGGGGTGAATGATGAGGGAAAGAAGGGTGAAGTTATTTTTTGAGCAAACGGATACCCGTTGGGTGCGAGAGACAGGTCAACAGGTTAACAGATAGGTTAGACAATAATAAATGGCCAACGGGTCATTTAGAGCATGAGATGGCAGGTGACAATGACTGAAGAATGTGAATGGGCGATGTGGCGGGAGTTGATTGGGGAGTAACCATGGTTAGAGGACTTGTAAAGGGAGAACAAGGGGAATGGACTGACAGAGTAATGAGATGTGATCTCTAGGGGAAAAACGTGGATAATGACGTCATGGGGTGACAAGGTATGTCAAACCTTGGGAGGCGGTGGGATTCTGACCCAATAGGTTCCTGCCATGTAGAGATAAGGGGTACGCCAGAAAGCAATCCATTCCAGACCCCCCCCCTCCGTTAAACACAGAATGGTCGGGGGGGTCCGAAAAACAATATGAGTCGTTGATTTGCGTGCTTTCTCCTTAACCGTAGATCTATGCGTGATGTTTATACTTCATTCTGGACCCCCCCCCCCATTAAAAGAAGAACGGTCGGGGGGGGAGGGGTCTGGAATCCAATCTAGACCATGGATCTAGGGACTGACTCATGATTCGTTCAAATGTGCGCCTTTGTTATTTCCGATTCCGAAACCCCCCCCCACCGTTAAAGGTAGAACGGTCAGGGGGGTCTGGAAAGACTTTTCAACAATAGATCTGGACGCCTGCTCTCTAGTCGTTCATCTATGCGTTGTGCTTAACTGTGAGCACGAAGGCATATGTGCTCTGAGAAACTTAGTATAAGTGCATATTCATGGTTTTTCCCAAGCTTTTCCATGTTTTTATCACCAAGGGGTTAGACATCAAACCTTTTAAACCTCA
>WSFP011540746.1:0-11665 GCA_009831015.1 Picea engelmannii | reverse complement strand
AGCGCTGCCTATTCAGCTTTGTTTTCTTATTCTGTCACTACTGTCTATTGACCTATATGCTGTCCATGTTTCAGATCTAAAGTATCTTTGCTTTGAAATTTAAAAAGTGACTGTTGTTTTCAACTTACCCTAATATTCTAACAGTAGTCTTATTTCTTACATGAATTTATAATTTGCTGAATAAAAACCCTAGGTGACAAGCACACAAGTAGGTCCTTGTCTCATGTCCCCTGATAGAGAAACCTTTAGCCATTGAAAGAGAAGAAGAGAGCCTAGCCGTAGCTACACTCCTTGTTTCTCTTTCCCCTGCGCTAGTCATACCTTTAGAATCCAAGAGAGGGAGACGTCCTAGGCCTAGGTTATCTACACCTAGGGCCGTTTTTTTCCTTAGGGTTTGAAGAAAGAGCCTTGCCGCAGCAACACTCTCCCTCTTTAAGCTCTCTCGTCTTGATTTTGTGCTTCATCTGAGCTAGTCGTTTGTCGGGAAGGAGGAGAGAGCATGAGGCCTTGCTTTTGCAACACCGGAGTGAGCCTCTCTCCCCTAGGGTTTTGTCTTTGAGGCCCTGCCTTAGCAGCACCTTGAAACCTTTCCCTCCAGTCCTTTGAAATCTCATCTCCGTGCGTCCTTCACTTTTTTTACTCCATTTAACCCTAAGGCATTGATCTCCAGCCTCCAGCGTTGAAGTAGAATTGGATCTAAACACTCTCAAACTCTTTTGAATTGAAACCCTAACTACACTAACCCTAACCTACTAACCCTAAGTTGTTGACGTCATCTTTGAATATTTCATCTTTATTGCAGCAACGTTTCATCTTGTGAGCAATTGAATCGTAGTTGAAGGCATTAATTGAGTTAAGAAGTGATTTGTCATATTGAATGTTGTATCATTCTAGTATTTACTGGTGAAGTGACATTACTGCTACTGCTATTTTGTAAACATTGACTTCGTCAACATTTACTTTCAAATTGCTCATATTGAATATCAGATAGTCGTTGATTTATATGAAGTACTAACCAAGATTGCACGTATCAGTTCCCTTGTTGTATTGTCTCAAGTAGGTGCTTTTCTTTTTCTTTGGTTATACTCTATTATTGGTTGTTTAGCCGGGACTATCTGATTGGCTGTAATCTGTGAAGGGGAAATTTGTCTTTGTACTGTTAGCCTTTGCCCTTTCAAAACCCCAGGTTACCGGGGACGTCTCCCCTGGGCCTAGCCTCCCTAAATAGAAAGAAACTCCCCATTGTGGTGACATTGGGTGGGGAAGGTTCATGTTTCGCCAATTTAAACTACTATTCTTTAGCCTTTCTTGTATCTACAAACTGCGCGATAACATGTCCTGCATAGAGAAGGACTTGGGCTTATGTTTTCTCATGCGAGTTGGAGATGTGAGGTGTTTTGGTGTGCAACTGAGGGTTATTTTGCCCTACTAATGCTATTTAAAGAGGTCCCCACCCCCGCCATTTCTCCCACCCTAGTAATTAATGGTAATGTGACATTCTCCTTTATCTTTCATTTTTAACATTATCATTAATTGTTTCAGGATGTTTGAGAGTGGTTCCAACCTCATTGGACTTCATATGGAGAAAGTAGAATTTTAGGTCCCATTCAAAATTCAGCAGACTTAATAGTTTTCAGGATTGCAATGTTTCCACTGGATTCTATCATGTATGAGGGTATGGAATTGGCATTTAATCAAGAGAACCAATCCCTTTATGTACCTCAATGTTGGTGGCATTGATAATTTGATTGTTGAACTGTTTTGTCACGATCCTAGTAAAAATGTACCCTTCACTCAAGTATAAACTCTTTTGTTGAACTCTTCTCTTTGTCATCATGTCAGGTGACTTAGTGGTGTATGTGCACACCAACCTCTGTCTTATATACAGGTAGAGAGAAGAGTGGTTGAAGGGAAAGACAAAGATGCGGGATATGTTTCCTGATGATATGGGTTTGAACAACAGAGTTGAGTTGGCATTAGCCAACTTGGATCTTAATGAACTAGTGCTAGATCTTGTCACTTTTGATGATGTCTTGAGGGGTCATCCTTGTTAAATTTTCGAGCTTGATATAATAGGCAGATTATTTCTTTAAATTCTTCAACACTTTGATTCCAGCTTAATATATTTCAACAATACAAAACTATGTAGATCCACAAGCATAAACATGAACAACACATATACCCTGGGGAAACCCTATACAGGGAGAAAAACCCCAACAAACAATCTCCTTTTATTGCAAATATAAAGTATGATCACTTACAAACATCCACCATGAAATTCTGCTCTTAAATGAGCTTGCCAATATGACTTTGACCTGATTGTATGACCTGTAGGTACAGCAACACCTTGATGTCCTTTCTCTGTTGAAATATATCAGCACTATTACAAGTTGTTTGTTGTCCTTTTCTTCTGTCTAGCACCAGCACTGATACAGAAGCTTGTTGTCCTTTTCTGGGTTGATATACACCAGCACTGTAGGTGTACTTTGCTTCCCTCTAACAGATAGATATGCAGCCTTCTTACTCTGATATATACGCTTCCTTCTTATATTGATATATCAGCACTCACAGCCTTCTACTCTTTTTCCCTCACATTGCATAACACAATGATTAGAATGAGGGTCGACCTCTGCTTATAAAGGCATGAAGAGGGCTCGAAAATAGAAACTTGTTTGCATGCTTCGACTTCAGCTTGAAACAGATCTTGGACAAGAGACTTCACTTAGTTCGAATTTAGAACTAGACTTGAGACTACAGACTTTTGTCAATACCTCACAAGACTACAGACTTTTGTCAATACCCACTGGAGGAATTGATTTCCAAAGGTCAGGAATTGGTTCCTCAATGGAAACCGATTCCATATAAAACCATGAAACCCAAAGTAAAAAGTACCCAATAAAAACACGTGAACAGGTGCAGGAGGGCCCATGCATTGTTGACTTAGCTAATGAGAAGGAGAGGTGAGAAAGGCCACATTGTATTGAGGGAAATCTAGTGAGGAGTTAAGGTTAGGGTAAGGGTTAGAAATTTCAACTGGATCTAGTTTAGAGCACTAGTATGAGTTTCATTTTTTCCATTGGCCTCTCTCTTAATGCTTTTGAACTTGTTCTCGTCTGATTCACTATAGACATTGTCTAGATTAATCTATCTCAAGTCTTAGCTTGAAATAACTGAAGTCCCCTTTTTCTTCTATAAGACACTTTAAAATCAAGAACATGGAATGGTGCACAACTTGATTGTCTTCTATTCTTTTCAACTCTTGTGCTAAATTTTTTTGAGTAATGAAGCTGTATTCAGATCAACCATCATTTTGTTTATCTTTTGCAAAAATAGGCAATTGTTAAAACATTCATTTTCTTCCATATAATTTATATAAACTCCTCCATTTTTTATAGGATGCACAGCATTTAACCTTGTGATGATGTGATGTTCAGCATAGTGAGTCAAATGTTTGCATCACTTGCTTCTGTCTTGGACATGTTTATGATCTATTTTTAATGAACTTGAAACTTTTATTTTGTGTTCATATTCTGTGTAGACTCTTAAAAAGCCAATGGAACTCTTTTGACCCACTTTTATGGTGTTCCTGAATTCTGGTTTTATAACTAATGTAAGTTTGTCCCTCTCACTGCTCATAAGGAACAATTTAAGATCATGAATACAAATATTTGATACAATTTTGCATGTTCAATATGGTTCATTTTAGTTCTGATGCTATCATTGTAGTTCACGAATCACTTCACATTGAAAATCTTATTTTAAGTGTAGAAATTTTATCGCAGTTGGAATGCTTAGGCAATATTGAATGAGTAAACAATAGCTATGGAATATTTAATTTCACAGCTTTATGGATGTATATATAAAATGAGAATATCTGTTTAAAAACTTAAAAGGAGGACCTCTAAGCATCATTAGAACCCTCAAGTTTTGTCTCTTTTGCTAACTCTTTCAGTCAGAAAAACAGCATCAATGCCGCCTTTGTCCTCCTTTCATTTCAATTTTACAATTCATCATCAAAGAGGAATATGTCCAGGGTTGCATTGAGGTAAGATGACAGAGTTTTCAAGAATTTGAAAACTCTGTCATCTTTGATTTTTTTTAATTTCTGAAAAATGTAGCACAATATTCTGCAAAAATGTTAATCCCAAGTCTTCGTGTTTGTTCACTATGTCCCAATCTTTACCTCTATTTTAAAGAATGTGCTAACAATTTAAGTTTGGACTCAGTATCACTGTATTTAAAAAACAAACACTGATTATATAAATGAACATTTATTAAAAAACATGCAAAATGAAAGTCTATTAAACCTTATTTGCAAAGTTGCTTCAATTTGAAAAATATATCTTGCAAAAGATCAAAATATTTATCACAACTATACATTGATATGGGTTTCCATTTAAGTCACTCGTAAATATTGACACAGCAGTCATGTTATAGTATTATCTTGTTGAATAATATTTTAACAGGTTACCACCCACATTAAAATGCTTAATTAATGTCTTGCTTGAGGCTATGAGACCCATGTCGAAAATGTCTGCTTCATTGACTCTTTTTATCCAAACAAGATGCCTCATCCTATGAAACCCAAAGTGTTGATAGTGATGGCTAGAAAAGTTTTGTTACCAAAACAAAATACCTCATCCCATGAAACCCCATTTGTTGATAAACTAGCTAATTTTAATATATATTTTTTTTGCCACAGATAATTTTATTATATATATTATTTATTTATTTTAAATTAGCGTTAGGGTTCTGAATCCCAATTCCCCGATTCTTAATTTTGGGACAAGTGCCACACCCACACCAGATTCTTCTACCAATTCCAATCGCACCCACAGTTCGTGTAACTTCGTGTTATTACAAATCATAGAATTGATATTTGTTATCATGATGTTTAGTCTCATTTTGTTGGAGCATATAGCAAATTATTTTTGGATCCTTTATTATACATGCAGGTTTTAATTCTTGCATGCAAATTGCATCTTCGCTATCCATAGTAAGAACAGTCCATACAAAGATGTTTTAAATTGAAATGCATCATGGCCGTACATAATCGTGGAGGGGTCCATTCTAGTCACATGGACATCAAGCCGGTGAAATGAAAACTACCTGGTTTATTTGTATATTTTATTCATTATGGGCAACTCTGTGAAATCTGAAGGGATGCCCTTATGGACATATCCACTTGCGATAAAATTAAATTACTATAATTATGAACATCAGTGCAAGAAATCAACGGAGGGTGCTTAGAGATAGAAGGAAGGTACTTTGACAAGTGAAAATAGAGAAAAATAATGCTGTGTGGGAAACAATATGCCAGAGACAATGAAGACAGCTTATAAAATACAAAAAAATATTACATGGAACCAACCTTGCGAAGGAACAAGTTAGAAGAACTTATTTCACTAGTGAAGACAAAGTCTGGAGCCCCAGTAACCACATGAACTTCATGTCCTGCTGCAACAAGATGCCGTACCACCTACATACATAAACAGTACATAACAGTGACTGTGCTAAAATCTATACATATGAAAAGAATCTATAATTGTGCATATGAAAAGCAATCAGAAACTATCAAAATCAATCATGCCATATCTCATGATTATATGAAAAAATTTCAGAGAAACTCCCTGCTGTGACATTTACTTGTATTGGTCACGTGCAATCAAAAACATATGAAGCAAGATTCCATTTCACACTTTCTATTAGTAGTTTCCTTATACATTGCTCAATTCCATGTAACGCCTTTCCTGGATTCTTTGCCCCTTTAGACGATCCTAAGCTTCTTATCCTTCTTTCCCACCTTTACTCAGTTTACATCTCATTTACTGTCCTTTCAGTTTATAGACTTTATTTCCTGATTATTTTGATCTATTATGATGTTGTAGAAACAAACTAGGTAGAAATTGCCTAATGCACTTCTTCATGTGATCGTGGTCTCCTAATCAGTTGCATTTTCTAATTTTGTTCATTTATGGATATTAGTGTGGTGTCCTTCAATTACTCGTAGTATTCTTCTGAGGCACGTAGCAAATACTAGTCCTAAGGATGAAAAATCTGCACCTTGCAATAAGGATTGGAATAGATATTTTTTTAGTTAGAAATCTTAAATAACTTGTCTCATGTTTAGAGACAGCTTATGTTTGATGACTAAATTTTCTAAAAGAATTTGAATAAGAGGAATAAGGGCAAGGAATAAGAGGAATAAGGGAAGTGTTTTGAGATTATTTGGGGTTTATGGCATGCTGGAAATAAGAGGATCTTCAATGATATTCACCCTACACAAAACAAGGTCTGGATGAAGATACAATACTCAATCAGGGAGTCTCATCAATATCTATTAAAATTAATGCAACTACAAGAGCCATTCTCCGAGAGGATGGCAAAGACCCTAGCTGAGATCTAGGGCCCCCAGTACACTCCTAGGGTTCTTGGTCTGGGACCAAGTAGTTAGAGCCATGGCAAAAGACCCTAGTGAGAGCCCCCAGTGTATTGTTGGGGTTCTTGGTCAAGAACCAAGTAGTTTGATTGTATAAGTTCCTAGATGTGTTCTAGGGCCCCTGGATGTGTTCCAGGGAATCCTTGCTCGTGCTTGGATTGATCCTTGGTTGTGTACCTTGGTGGATAAGACCCTAGTTGTGATCTAGGGCCCCCAGATGCGTTATGGGGTATCCTGGTCTGGGACCAGGCAGTTTCTTGGTTGAGTACCAAGCCGAGATGATGTGTGACCTTCTTCTCTCCCAGGATGGTCGATGTGACCTAGGAGCAGTTAAGGAGAAGGAAATGATCACATCATTGACCTTCCTCGTATGTTGGGATGATAAAAGCTTATAAGTTATATCATGAGACTCATGTAGACATTCTGCCATTAAAGAAGAACTTACTTTGTTGACTTTATCTTGAAACCCCCCCTTGCTTGAGTTACATCCCCCTTAATTGTTGTGTAGGTTTTGGCTTGGTTCCTTGCTTCTTCCTAAAGAAAGCTAGCCTCCTTGATTTTGGTTCCTTGACTTGTTTTATAATTTAACATTTTATATTTTATATTATAAAATATTAATTGTTTATTTGTTTAATTGTTAGAGTTTAAACCTAACCCTAATTTTAAGTCTTTTGAACTAGCCCTAACCTACCTACCAAAACTATAAATTAAAGAGACCTATCCTCCTCATCTCACTCACACTCTCCTCTAGCCGAGTTCTGATCTGAGGTTTTCTGTGGCTCTTCTTGTTCAGTTGGTTGAGTGGCTGCGGCCCCTTTAGGACAGGTCTTCTTGGTGTATTAAGCCACCGTGGACTTACCTCTCCAGCCTTCTGCTGCCGCTGACCCTTAATGGTCTTTTCCAGCCTGCCGCAGCTTGCCACAGGTCTCCCTTTGTTTCTGTTTGAAGGTATGTGCTGGTATCACCCTTGCTGTCCAAGTATTTGCTGGTGCCGCCCTTGCTGTTAGGTGTTTCTCTTGCTGGTGCTCTTGCTGGTACAGCTTTCTCTTGTTGGTACAGCCATGTTTTGCTGGTGACTGTCTTGCTGCCCTGTGTGTGTTGCCACTGTTCTGGAACTGCTGTAACAGTCTTTTGTGGACTGTAAGAGTTAAGGCTGCTAGGGTTTTTCTTTCCAGCCCTAGTTTGAACAAGAGCTTTGCATTTAGCCCTATTCCTTGACAGTGGCATGGTCTCTTGGTGTTTTCTGGTCCACTACCCTTAAAGGTTCTTCTTGACAATCTGTTCTAAGGATCATGATGAGATATGAGATCTACCCTGTGGGTTTGATCAATGATCCCTTAAATCTTTTTCTGAGCATACATCTAAGAGGATAACATCAACATCAGATAAATCTGTTCTTTGTTTGGCTAAGGTAATACTCAGATCTATAATATGATTTCTGTTATTAGTTTTTATATCAGAATTTTTGAATATATTGCTGATCCAGAATTACAGTAGCAAATAAAATTAAAATTATTTCTGTTCCTAGCTAGTCTATATTTTGCCCTTAAATTCTAACAATATCTTATCCCAAAGTCCCTTCCAAGATCCCAGCCGCTGAGGCTCCGGCAATAGCTCATTGGTCATTGAAGGACATCTTATCGTTTCCCCGGAAACCACAAGAAACTCAAGATTTCAAACTGAATTTCGACAAAGCCTCTGAACTCAATCCTGGTAGGTATGGCAGAGAAGGAGTAATCAGAGACAGAAATGGAAATATGAAGGTTTTTTCCTACATCTACAACGGGATTGCAACAAACAACCAGGCAGAATGAACTGCACTGGTAGAAGGTATCAAATTAGAAAAACCACGCAACATTTCCTCAATTGAATTCGAGGGTGACTCAAAAATCGTGGACCGTATTGTCTCTGGACATGGTCAGAGCTCGAATTGGTTTATAATTAAATTAGCAGAATCACTCAATATTTCCCCAAAGGAAATTCGAGGGTAACTCAGAAATCGTGGTGGGTATTGTCTCTGGGCATGCTCAAAGCTCGAATTGGTTTATAATTAAATTAGCAAAATTACTCAATATTTCCGGGTGACTCAAATATCGCAGTGGGTATTGTCTCTGGACATGCTCGGAGCTCGAATTGTTTATAGTTGACCAGCAATTAGCAAAACCACTTAATATCGCAGTGGGTATTGTCTCTGGACATGCTCGGAGATCGAATTGGTTTATGATTAAATTAGCAAAATCACTTAATATTTCGTCAGTTGAATTCTAGGGTGACTCGAAAATCGTGGTGGTTATTGTCTCTGGAACTCGAAAATCGTGGTGATTATTGTCTCTGGACATGCTCAGAGCTCACATTGATTTATTATTAAATTTGAAAAACCACTCGATATTTCCTCAATTGAATTCGAGGGCGACTCAAAAACCATGGTGAGTATTGTCTCTGGACATGCTCAGAGCTCGAATTACTTTATAGTTAAGTGAGCAAAATCACTCAATACGTCCTCAAATGACAGAGGATGACTCAATAGTCGTGGATGAGCAGTGTATGTGATACCCTGAGAGAAGAATCCTCGTAAAAGTGCAGAGACCCAAAATAAACCCAAAAAAAAAAATACATACCTCCACGACTCGGGTGGCGTGGCCAAATCCATGGCCTGTGACATAATACGCGAATTTCAGGCGCAGAGACGCTGCAGAGTCTCGATCCTCCGACCTCCCGCCCATCCTGCTGCACTATGGTAAATGATGGAAAGAGCAGCGAGGAATGCTAATATAAATAGATGCGGTGGGATGGGACTGAGAGGAGCACAGCATGGACGTCCTTTCCAGATCCCATTGCATGAACCGCAGAACTCTTAATGTTCTATCCCTATCTTTGACATGTCATTCTATGAATAAGGTGACATGGTGGCGTGTGCTTTTCCATGATTAACGCTCGTTATCAATTATTGGCGGGCTTCACGAAGGCACCGATTTGGTATTCAATAGGTGTACGTGTTTTTATTTTTAAATATTAAATTTTTATTATTTTTAAATATTATTATTTTAAAAGGCAACTCATCTAAAATGTGATCAATGGTTATTTCGATTTATCTTAAAATGTTGAATCTATTTTTATATTAAAAACAATACTTTCATCCATCTAAAATTGTTTCATTTTCAATGATAACAAATCAGAAAAGGTTGAAAACATAAAACTTGTAATATTTTTATAGAGTATAGTTGCCTTTCAAGTTATGGTTTAGTCCATACTGAACCATCCCAGGCTGAAACCCAACTCGATGACTTGATACAAGACTCCTTCCCCACTCCCACTCTTCCATTTGACTCCATCCCTATTCACACCTATCTTGGGCAAACTCGTGTCCAATCTTTCGCTAGTCACTCGGATCGACCCTCATCTTCAGGAGTAAAGCCTACTCCATTGCCGGATCCTACCTGGTCAAGAGGTATTGGATTGGAGCTCTCGCCATTAAAAACACGCAATGCTCGAAAGAAGACATTGACTGTTTCGACAACAGCAGATTCTACCATTACTGTTCCAACACAAGGGGCGCTTAGAGGTTTAAAAGCCCTTGCCAGAGGGAAATCATGATCCTTTTATCCTGCAATATCAGAGGGGTTGGAGGACCCCTGAAACAAGCCTCTTTCAGAAGACTTATGGATCAGACACATTCGACAATCATCTTCCTACAGGAAACTATGGTGGCAGCATCAGTGGCCAGGGATTTCTTGCAACTATTTCGTCCGAGCTGGCTGACATGCGCAGCTAGTTCTGTGGGTACTTCGGGAGGCATGCTGGTCTCTTGGGACCCATCTTTTTACAATCTTTCACCAATCCTCAGTCCAGGTGGAATTCTGCTTTCCGGGTTTAGCCTCGAATTAAACAGATCTATCAACTTGCTTAATGTATACGGGCCATGCGCTGATCACAAAGATTTCTGGCAGCGTCTTGATAGATTGGGCATACTTGCGGCAGAGAATCTCATTCTCGCTGGTGATCTAAATTTAATTACCAGCCCATCTGAGATGTGGGGTGTCAAAGCTTTGCCTGATCCTCTCTCAAGTTACTTCAATCAACTTTTCTACAAAAATGACTTGATAGATTTGAAACCACCGGAACTCTTGCCGACTTGGAGAAACGGTAGACATGGAACTGCTAGTATAACAAAAAGACTTGACCGCTTCCTTGTTGCAGAGCATCTTCTTGATCCTTCCATCAGATGCCGATCTTGGGTTAATCTACCTTTCATATCTGATCATTCTCCGATCTGTTTGCAATTAGGGGAAAGTCGTGTGGGCATGGGACATCCCTTCAAGTTCAATTCTCTTTGGCTGAAGGAAGAATCATTTTCTAACCTGGTTCACACCATATGGAAGGACGCCTCTCTCACGCTGCCTGGAGATCCCCAAGGAAACTTATACAGAAAGCTATCAACTTTAAAAATTCGCTCTATTCTTTGGCTTAAAGACAAAAAGGACCGGGAACAAGACGAACTTAACAATGTTGAACATGAGTTGGATATCCTTCATAGACAAAAGCTTCAAGCTATTTACAGCGAAGATATAGATAACAAGATCCGCAGCCTTGAAGAAATCAGATTCAAACAGCTTCGAGATGAAGAGGAAAGATGGCGGCTCAAAAGTAGAATGCTCTGGTTGGCTGGAGGAGACAAAAATACACGTTTCTTCCATCGTTATGCCTGCTACCGCCATTCAAAAAAGAACCTCTGGGAGATCGAAGACGACTCCGGAAATCTTCATCACACTCAGGCAGACATAAAATCGGTGGCTTTTGCACATTTCAAATCTTTTTATCAAGCACCTCCAGCCCCTTCATTAGCAGCACAGTCAACAACCGCCAGCCTCTTCTCAAGAATTGTATCTCCCGAGGAGGCTCATTTGTTAGAAGCTCCCTGTTCAAAGGAAGAACTATTTGATGTCATCAAAAGTTTTAAAAAGGATAAAAGCCCCGGACCCGACGGCTGGTCGGTCGAGCTATTCCTTCATTTTTTCGACCTTATGGGACAGGACATTCTAGATGTCGTTGAAGACTCGAGAAGAAGAGGGAAAGTTAGTCCTCAGCTAAATAAAACCTTTGTAGTTTTGATTCCGAAGACAAATTTACCCAGGCGTTTCTCGGATTTTCGCCCTATATCCCTCTGCAACCTCTGTTACAAAATTATATCAAAAATCATTGCCAGAAGACTTCGGCCCTATCTCTCTC
>WSFP011540743.1:0-11666 GCA_009831015.1 Picea engelmannii | reverse complement strand
ATTGGGTATTCCTGGGTCCAATTAGTAAGAGGAGCCAGAACTAAAATTTGACTAAGTATTATATAAATCACACTATGCACCTGAAGGCATGATAAACAATGGATTGGTAAAACTTTATAAACCAATTTTATTATGTTTACCCAGTAAAGCTGGTATATATATTATCGTGATCATAAAAGCTACCTGTCAACGCGTCCCACCCTTTTTCCTCATACTACCTGTCCAAAACAGATTAGACCTCTAATGATAATATTTAATTATGATGTATGTGGTTATTCAAAAGAATGTCACCTGTAGTTATGAAGAAATTCCCTATATTGACGTCTTTCATTGATGGTTATCTTAATTTATTGTCAATTGTAATGTGGACAGTTTGTCATTGTCATTTTAGCTTTTACTATATTATAAGATCGCCCCTTTTTAATTTATGGTGTATATTGTAAATCCAATTGATGATTCCTATAATCATGACGCTATTTTCATATAGTGACCTCTTTAATTAATTGCTAACTTTAGTTATTGTTATCTTAATATGGATAGTTGTCATATCCAATAATGCCCTTTTTAACTTTTGTCATTTAAATTTTATTATTTTAGATTGCCATTTTAATTTCTGATGTATGTTGAAATTTTCAATTGATATTACCTATAAATATGATGTAATTTTTAGTGCACTACTATTGGACCTTAGCGAAGGATTTTATCTTGTAAGGTCATTATGAATTTAGTGGTTGTAGCATATAAGAGGTACGATAATTGTAAAATCATGGTCCTGTTGTGACATAAATGATAGATGGTTATTGGTTCATGACAGAGTTATTGTAATTTTTAATTATTGTAATAACATAGGTGGTGCAATAACCTGGATTCACGTACCACAATTTACTCCAAGTTGGTATTTTAGGGTGGTTGTTAGTTTAGATAATGTTGAACTTGGGTGTTCGTCGTCAGAGTCCTTGTCACGCGCCTTCCGTAAGGGGCGTATTCATTCTTCTTATTTAGGTCGTACTTGATTGAAGTCAGTTAGCTGCGTAGTCTGCTTATGTCGGGCGGGGTGTAAACCCCTCCTTGTAGCCTTCGTGTTTATGTCGGTGTATGTGATTTTTTTCCTGCGTAAAGAATCCAGTGTCGTATCAAGAGTCTCGGGCCTTTAAAGGCAGGGTTTCCACTCTTGCGACACACCTGACAGAGGTCATTAGTCTTTGCCTGAGCAATTGGCCAGGAGCCCGTCTAATCTTCTTTCGAGAAGACATAAGACTAAAAGCCCTGCTTTTCTGTGTAGAAATGGTGAACTCCACTGTTGGATTCTTCCCTCGATGACTGTACTGTACTTAACCCCGGTGTCGTTTTCTGATTACAGCTGCTAGTTATACACCTTAGGTCTAGGGGCGTTTATCGCTTGTTGTGTCTGTGATGTGTCGGGGTCATCTCGTTGTATTCGTTTTACTTGCGTCATGTTTGGGTTGGGTTACTAGTTTATGCCTGAGCAGTCGGCCAGGAGCCTGTCTAATCTTCTTTCGAGAAGACATAAGACTAAACGCCCTTCTTTCCTGTGTAGAAATCATAACCCTAAGCCCGTGGAATATTTCCCCTGTGTTCTTATGGAGCGCCCCCAGTATGTCTTAATGTTTGCGTTGTGCGCCTTGTGCCTATGGTCGTTTATTGTTGCAGTTACGCGTTGTGTGCCTTCAGTCGTCTTGTGTTGAACATCGTGGTTGCGTCTCGTTGGTTGTCGAGTGGCATCATACAGTTAAGTGTGTTGATACTTCTACACGCGCACACACATCTTAAACAAAAAAAAAAAAAAATGCACCTGTTACTAGAATGGTTGTCGTAACGAGGAGGTCGTTACATATGGTATCAGAGCCGGTTTGACCCACGACTCGGGATTCACTACGGCATCCGTTGACATGATTATGTTTGATTAGTCTGTTGTTGATCGAGTTGATTGTGTGTGTGCAGGTAATCATGGTTAGAGGACGCCGCGGAGGCAGATGATGGGGTGCTAGGGGAGGAGGCATGACGCCTCCAGCAACATCCACGCCTGAGGGGTATAACCCCCAGGGAGGCAAGAAGGTCCTTGGACAGGAGCAGATCGCAGCTGCCGATGTTGTGGGGATGATGAGATCTTTCCAGCGCATGTCCGAGGCATTGATCAGTAGATTGGACAGAGATGAGGCTAGGGTGCCGACACCTGCTGAGGTTTCGCTGCGCGCACTGGCCGTTACTAGTAGCATTCACCGTGAACTCGAGAAGGTGAAATTTCCTGAGTTCTTTGGTGCCCCGGACGGCGCAACCGCTAAGGCATGGTTGGAGAATATGGCGATGTTCTTCGCACTTCGCGATTATACCTCCAACATGAAGGTCCACATGGCGGTATTTCAACTAAAGGGGAGCGCTCTTCTATGGTGGAAGACGCTCCTACGTAGCTGAACATGGTCATGGGAACTGTTCGAGGAATGGTTCCAGGAGAGGTATCTTTCAGAGGAATTCATTGAGCATCAGCTCAATGAGTTCAACACCTTACGACAGGGAGGTCGTACAGTGCCCGAGTACGAGGCATGTTTTATGGAGCTACTCCGGTATGCTCCGCACCTGAACACTGAGAAGCTCAAGGTCAACAGGTTCGTGTTTGGCCTTAACGACAGCCTGCGTGCGAAGGTTAGGATCTTGATGCCTCAAACCTTGCACGACGCTGTCCAAAAGGCCCTCATAGTAGAGGAGGAGCTTATTAGCGGGGGTCAGACCAGGACCCCAGCGAGACCTACAGGTCAGGGTTCATCTGGTACGTCGCAGCAGCAGACACCAGCGAGACACACGCCGGGGTATCGTGGTTTCCAGAGGGGATCCACGTTCACTACACCTCGACGAATGCCGCCTCAGTAGAATACACCTTACCGAGGACCACAGCAGCAGCAGAAGCGTCGCCCGCAGCAGCAGCAGTTTAGGCCTGTTCAGTAGAACAGACCAGGTTTCTAGGCCAGTGGGCCGTCATCTTCTACTTCAGGTACTAGGACTACTGGGTCGAAGAAGGGGTGTTGGACGTGTGGGAAGCCACACTACCAGCGTGACTGTCCTGTGGAGAGGACCAGGGCGTCTGGATCAACCGAACCTACTACAGTGGGAGATATGGGCAAGGCCCATCAGATTCATGCAGCGGTGAACAACCACCAGGAAGAGCACCAGTCGATTGTACTCGAGACGATAGGTACTGTCGCTGACCAGACCCTTAGTATTTTGATAGACACAGAAGCTATTGAGAGTTTAATTTCTGGTGCAGCGCTAAAAAGGATTAAGGTTAAGGCAGTCGAACAGGATGAGTTTAGCTTCGTGGAGATGGCTTCGGGAGACAAACAGAAGGTCGGAGGAAAGGTTACGGGCAATGCCCTTAACGTGGGAGAGTTTTTCATGAGGGTAAACTTGCACGTCACGATCTTAGGATCTTATGACATCGTGATCGGCATGGATTGGTTGGAATCGCATGAGGCGATACTCAACTGTAAGACGAAATGGTTGAGCTTGGTCGATGATGAAGGACAGAGACGTGTGATAGTAGGACAGAACCAGGGAGTATCCCTGAGGTTTGTCTCTTCCTTACAATTACAGAAGAGTATGCGCAAGGGGTGCAAGCTTTATGCGATCCTTGCGCTAAATGAAAAGGGAGTAGCAGAAGGTCTAGAAGACCTTCCGGTGGTGAAGGAGTTTGCGGACGTATTTCCAGAGGAGTTGCTTGGGATGCCGCTAGAAAGAGAATTGGAGTTTACTATAGACCTGAAACCAGGGACTGAACCGATAGCGAGAATGCCTTATCGGATGTCGACCCCGGAGTTACAAGAGTTAAAAATGCAATTGAAGGAGTTGTTGGACCTGAGACTGATACGCCCTAGTGTGTCACCATGGGGTTCACCAGTTATTTTTATTCGGAAGAAGGACGGATCATGGAGGCTTTGCATTAACTACCGTCAACTGAACAAGGCTACGATCAAGAATCAGTATCCCTTGCCAAGAATTGATGATCTATTTGATCAAATGAAGGGTGCGACGGTGTTCTCCAAGATCGATTTGCGATCAAGGTATCACCAACTACGGATCAAGGAGGATGACGTCCCTAAGACCGCTTTTAAGACGAGATTTAGACATTATGAGTTTATTGTTTTACCTTTTGGAATGACAAACGCCCCAGGGGTATCCATGAATTTGATGAACGGGGTGTTCCGCGAGTACTTGGACAAGTTCATCCAAGTATTCATTGATGATATTTTGATCTACTCTCGGACGACGGAGGAGCATGAAGAACACTTGCGCTTGGTACTACAGTGTTTGCGAGAGCACAAATTGTATGGGAAGTTTTCCAAATGCTCTTTTGATCAATCGAGGATTCACTACTTAGGGCATGTCATCTCCGGCGAAGGTATCGCCGTGGATCCAGCCAAGGTTGAGGCTATTATGGAATGGCCCAAGCCGACGAATGCCACATAAGTGCATAGTTTTATGGGTTTAGCCGGATACTATCGACGGTTTGTCGAGGGATTTTCGAAGATAGTAAGTCCGATCACGGAATTGCAGAAGAAAAATAAGAAGTTTGTTTGGACTGAGAAATGCGCGGAAGCATTTCGAAGGCTTAAGGAGTTGTTGACAATAGTGCCGATACTAAAGGTCCTTGACATGGACATAGACTTCTTGGTATGCACTGACGCATCCAAAGAAGGTTTAGGTGGAGTCTTGATGCAAGACGGATGAGTGATTGCTTACATTTAGAGGAAATTAAGAAGGCATGAGGAAAACTACGCGACGCATGATTTGGAGTTATTATCCATCGTATATTCCTTAAAGGTATGGAGACACTACCTGGTTGGACGAAAATTTGAATTAAGGACTGATCATTGTGGATTACAACACATTTTTACGCAAAGCGACCTGAACGCGCGACAACGACGTTGGTCGAAATTGCTTAGCGAGTACGACTTCGCGATTACTTACATAAAGGGAACAGTGAACCGAGTGGCAGATGCTTTGAGTCGAAGGCCATGCATCTTTTCGGTGTTGCCTCTTCAAACAAATCTACGCAAGAAGATTCTCACCTTACAGCGTGACGATGACTGGTACAAAGAAGTCATGGATTTTATCGGACAAAACACTATGATGGTACCACGATTTGAGGGATATTCATCTGATAGCGATGGTTTATTGAGGTTTAGAGGTCGTATTTACGTACCGCCAAACGACGAGTTGAGGATGTTGATCCTGAGTGAGGCTCATAGAGCAATTTACATGGCTCACCCGGGAGTTACGAAGATGAGGGCAGACGTTAAGCCCTTGTTCTTCTGGAAAGGAATGAAGGCCGACATAGTCAACTTTGTGGCTAGATGTCTCGAGTGTCAGCAGGTGAAGGCTGAACATAGACACCCGACAGGATTACTTCAATCACATGCCATTCCGGAATCGAAATGGGAAGTCATTTCGATGGATTTTAATGTTGGATTTCCACTGACAGCAAGGAGACACGACTCGATTTTTGTAGTAGTAGACACTCTGACAAAGAGTGCTCACTTTATTCCGGTGCATACGACGTATTAGGCACTTGACATAGCGAGATTTTTCATCAGTGAGATTGTAAGGTTGCATGGCGTGCCTAAAAAGATTATATCCGATCGAGGATCGGTGTTTACTGGACGATTTTGGACGAGTTTCCAAGAGGCCTTGGGAACTCAACTTAACTTTAGTACTGCATGGAAGAGTTTCCAAGAGGCCAGAGATGGATGGACATACCGAACGAACCAACCAAACCTTGGAAGACATGTTGTGCATGTACGTGATGGATCAACAAAAGCGTTGGGAGGAATTCTTGCCTCTAGTATAGTTCGCTTACAACAACAGTTACCAAAGCACCATTAAGATGGCGCCTTTTGAGTTCCTTTATGGGCGACCGTGTTGGATGCCCCTGAGTTTGGATCGGCTTGAGGATAGGGTCCTGGTGGGACCAGAAGCAATCCATGAAATGGAAGAGCAGATGCAAACCATAAGACAAAGGATTAAGGAAGCACAGGATCGACAGAAGAGTTATGCCGATGCGCACTGAGTCGACCGTAGTTACGAGGTCGGCGATCGAGTCTTCTTGCGGGTTAGACCGCATAAGAGTTCGATCAAGTTCGGAAAGGGAGCTAAACTCTCTCCTAGGTTCGTGGGACCTTTCAATATTGTGGAGAGAAAGGGGCCCGTGGCCTATCGACTAGCCTTGCCTGAGTCTTTGAGGCGTATGCACGATGTTTTTCATGTATCAGTTTTGAGACATTATATTAGTGATCCGACACATGTGATTGACATGAGTTCCTTGTAGGTATCGAACGAGGGAGCGCTCACGGCAGAGACAGTCCACATTTTAGATCATCGCGTTCAACAGTTACGACGTCGAACGGTAGATCAGGTCAAGGTCCAGTGGGACAGTTATAGTCCGCACTCGACGACCTGGAAGGACGCATATGATATGCGCCAACAGTTTACATTTTTGTTTGATAGATAGACTTATGATATTGTGGTACATTTATTTCGGCATTTATACTGAGAAACTTCGGGATGAAATTTAGACCAAGAGGGGGTGTATGTAACATCCTGCTCTGGCGCACTGACAAAACTTATTCTTTGAGGACACTTGCTCGCAAGTGATCTGGATTTTTATGATGATAAACCACTTATCCTTGATGATGATGCATTATGATTGATGACAGGATGTTTTACTATTGTCGTATACAGGTGCTATTGACTTAGTTCATTTGAGTGTTCAGGGTTTTTGACCTAGAGGATGCAGAGGCATCGACGAAACCCTTGGACTCTGGATTGAGTCACGGAGTGTGATATTGAGTTGACTTATTTACCATGATATTTACTGATTTGATGATATGTTGTTGACATGTTCTGACATGATGGTTGATGATGCAGGCTGACGATAGCTTTCCGACCAGACTCACATATGGAGTAAAGGGGCCACACATGATTTCCAGAGGGGTTGAGGGAGCGGTGTGGACAGCAGCCCTGCCACATCCTACTAGCACTCCCGTCGTGGCTCGAACTATAGGTTAACGATTACCTAGTTCGAGAGGATCCATGATGTCATGAGGGCAGACTGCGACAGTCGCTCATGATGATTCTAAAGGGCGGGCAATAAGGCGGGGGCCTTATTCCTTAGAGCCCTTAGTCTCCCACAAGTTCACATGGCAGAGTGTTGACTCCAGGGGTTATAGATGTCTACCAATCCATCAAGTTGGCGAGTGGCACCCTTGGAGCACGTGGTGTATCCTGAAGGGCACGTCGCGCAACAGAAGCAAACAAGGCGAGTGGCACCCTTGGAGCACGTAGTGCGTCCTGAAGGGAACGTCGCATTGATGATGATGATGAGACAACCTAGACGACCCTAAGACCTTAATGCCTGATAAAAAAATTCTTAAAACGACCCCCCTAATGCATTGTCGCCTAGTTCAAATCTGAACCTAAATTTAAAACACCTCTAAGATAAAATTTTGACTAGCCTTAAGAGAAGACCCTCCAAAAATAAACTTAAGGACGTAAACGAAAACCCTCCTAAGTGTTAGTAAAGTCTTCTTAGAATTAAAGGGGGTAAAGTAATGAGGGAGTTAAATTAAGTGAAACCCATGGCTTTTAAATTATAAAGAAGAATTAAAAATATTAAAGAGAGGGAGTATAAAAATTTATGATTTTAAAAATATATTGAAAAGACTATTAAGCGCATTATCATTTTGGGTTTAACAAAAAAAAAAAATAATAATAATAAAAATAAAATAAAATAATAATAAAAGAGAGGAATAAAAAAATAGAAATGAGGAAACTTGTAATAAAGGAAGCTTAAAAATGGAAAGTAGGAGACATAGGGTAAAAAGCGAAAAGGAATCAGCATTTAAGGAGTTACTAAAAATCAGAAACTTCATTTTAGGAAAGTTATTAAAAGCATGAGAGGGGATCTAGGAACCCTAGGAATAATTTAAGGAGCGATTTTTGGGGGAGTGAGGAATTGAGTCTTTTAATTATTAAAAAGAAATTAATTCTTGGAGAACCATAGGGATGAGTGACACTTGGACGGTAGAGAATGTTTGGAGGTTTGTCATTAAAAATTAATTAAATAATGATTTAGGAAAGTAGGTGGGTCTCAAATTTCTATAAAAGACAGGGAAAAGAAGGAAGAGGGGATGAACGGTTAGTGTAACGTTACGCTGCCGAATTGTGGCTTGACGGATTGCTTGTGAGGAGTTGGGTTTATCTCAGCTGTGTTGGAGTGGTAGCTCAGTCATGGACGCGAGCTGAGAAGCTAGTCTTATCTTTGGATCTTGTGTGGCCCCTTTGCGGCTTGGGGGGCTAAGGGGGAAGTAGAGTACCCCTAGCAATTGGCTGGGAGGTACCGGTGAGCCTTCTATGGTCGGCAAGCAGAAGCGGCACGGAGCGCGGGAAGCGGCATGGAGTGTGGTACGTCTTTCGAGGCAAGCGAGAGGAAAAGGTATGAACTTTACTTCTGGTAGAGTAAACTGTTTAGTATTTTCTTATGCAGTTATGATGCATTATATTAAGATTTTCTACAGCTATGGTGGTTCGTTTTCGTATGCTACCGCAATTTTTCTCTGGAAATTCTTTGAATCTGCCATCGTTGTATTCTGGTAATGGTCTAAATTTGCTATCTCTCCATTCCGAAAATTGTCTTATTTAGTTATCATTGCATTCGGGAAGTTAACTAAGATGGGAATTGTTCGTATTTCTGGAAGTGGTCTGAATTTGTCCTCGTTGTGGTTGGAAAATCATCATATTCCGTTTGTGTACTGTTATGGGGCATTTTTTTTCACAACTATCATTGGGCGTTTGGCAACTGTTATGGGGCGTTTTTGGCAACCACTATGTTGGGCGTTTTGTGCAACTTTTATTGGGCGTTTGCAACTGTTGTTGGGCATTTTGCAAACTGTTATATGCGGCGTATTATTATGTACAGTGGGAAACTGTCATATAGGGCGTTTTTGTAATATGTGATGTTCGACGTTTGTATACAGTTGCGTTTTGCATCCCTAAATGGGGTTGCTGTCAGGCCACTGTATGTAATTAAATGGCAGGGTAAAACACAATTAACCATTGCAAATTATAAATTGTCCCCCTTCTAATTGTACCCTTACGTTTTCACATCAATCATTTGACTGGCAATCCGTTGTCTTCTAGCAACTTCGTCTATCCTCTGGCGATGCGTTTAATGGCTGCGTTAATGGCCTGTGCTCATATGACACTTGGCACCAGTTCGCCTTTATGTGTTCCTGTTTCATTAATTCTAGGATGAACCATAACGCAAGTTGGAGAAATTCCATGATATTTACGCATTTCGTTTTATCGCTATATAACTTGTATTGACTGTGGTTCACTAAACGGCCCAGCATTGGATAGTAAAATCGAATCTTTAATTTGACTCATACCCCTGAAACCTCGTGGGTGGTTACAACATGTAAATGACTCATTCTGTTTTTATTTTTTTTTCTTTCTGCCACACAACTCGATACGCATATATTCTCGGGAGATATATAAGGGCTTAGCGCATGCACTGGGCTCGTGTTGGGTTATGTGTTAAATTTTTATTGACATGTGGATTCATAATAGGGCATATGTGGTATGGCTGAGTGTTAGCTAACACCTGTTCGCTCACACCCCTCCCTTATGTAATATTCCTTAAAATGCAATGTTAGTGTCGTTTAAATCTGAAACGTTGATGATGCTAGTAAATAGCCATGTTGATAGTTGTTGATCGAAATGCCCACGTTGATGTTTAATCGCTTAGTAATATTCATAAGGTCACTGTAAGGTATTGTATAAAGTTTTGTTGCATGATATGAATATTAAAATCCTGTTGCAAGATTGGTGTATATTTTACTGCATGATGGTTGTCTTTTATGCACGACTGGTGATTATATCTGGATCCGCGACTGAGTGAGTATATCAAGATACTAGTATATCGAGTCATCTGTCAGGTAATCTGTTAATGTGTCATCCTGCGTGCAATGGTGATTGGGTATTCCTGGGTCCAATTAGTAAGAGGAGCCAGAACTAAAATTTGACTAAGTATTATATAAATCACACTATGCACCTGAAGGCATGATAAACAATGGATTGGTAAAACTTTATAAACCAATTTTATTATGTTTACCCAATAAAGATGGTATATATATTATCGTGATCATAAAATCTACCTATCAACGTGGCCCACCCTTTTTCCTCCTACTACCTGTCCAAAACAGATTATACCTCTAATGATAATATTTAATTATGATGTATGTGGTTATTCAAAAGAATGTCACCTGTACTGGGTGGCCCTGACCTCTGCTGGGCGAGTTGAACTGACTACACATGGCCTCGATCTATGCTAGGCAACCCCGATTTAGACGTGACCTATATGCACGCGGCTGGAAACTACAACTTATTATAAAGGCGAGATGGAGTATTCCACGAACCTCGCGACCTAGCACGCAGGGGCACGAGGACGCGGCCCAGTTCGAGTTCTCTGCAACGTTTAGGGCCTCCCCAGCCATGGACGTTGGTGGGGGCGCCATCCCTAACTCTCCCCCGTTGCCAGAACTGGAAGCATTCAGGAAGCTGGTCGCTGCAGCCTCCAAGAGACCGTCGTCAGCAGTGCAGCAGAAATTCGTGAAGAAACTGGACAACATCCCCAGTGTTGAATTGCCTCTGGAAGAAACTTGCAGAACGACAGTCAATTTAGAAGACAGGGGACTTATCGAATAATTTACCAGACTCTGGCCCTCTCCCAAATCCGTAGACGCATGGGTGCAGAGGAATTGGAATCCGCTCATAACAAAAGCAATAAAGAGCCACTTCGTAGGGAAAGGATACTTTGTATTCGTCTTCCACAACCCTGAAGACAAAAACCTCATCTTCAGAAATGGGTCGTACTTCATGGGGCCACATGAGTTATACCTGAACAAATGGACCCCGGACTTCGACCCAGCCCAGGACGTGCCCTCGGCCGTCCCAGTGTGGGTTCGTTTACCTCATCTCCCCTTACACTGCTGGAACCAAAAATCTTTGCATGCAATCGAAAACACGCTCGGAAGGTATATAGACCAAGCAGGGAGAAAAGATCACTACTCATGCGCACGGATTTGCGTGGAGGTTGATCTGGAAGTGGGATTACCGGAGGTAATTAAGCTCGCGGCCGCAGACTGGACGCACATTTAGGAGCTAGACTACAAGCAGCTTCCCTTCAAATGTCGGCACTGCCACGGCTACGGACATTTCGCAAGGCACTGCAAGAAAAAGAATGCAGATGAAAGTGAAAATGAGAAAGCAAATTAGTGGACTGCAGTACATAAAAGAGGGACAGCAAAATCCAGATCCAAAGGAGAAACCAAGAACGACAACTCCGGGCCAATATAGCCAGAGAAAATCGATGGGATCTCTAATCCCCCACTGCATGCAGAAACTCAAACAGAAAAGGTCAACAAAGACACAGAAGAACCAGAAATTATGGACAATAGGACACACTCAAGCCCCCCTCCAAATGGGAAAGACACAGGGGCATCTGGGCAAGCGGAAGGAACCTTGGAAGTAGTCCCCTCTCCAACATATGCTGACATAGCCAAAAAGAAAGTAATAGATCCATCAAGCTCCTCGGAGGA
>WSFP011540742.1:0-11666 GCA_009831015.1 Picea engelmannii | reverse complement strand
TTACTTATAATTCTCTGTTATTTCTTGTTCTTACGTTATGAATGCATTTACATGGTTGAATGTATGAATCTTTGAGATATTAGATAAGTTTCAATTGTTTCTCATCACGGTATTTCATTTGCAAGGAGTGCATATTGTTCGCAAGGAGTGCATTGACAAAGTCTTTTGACTCAGAAGCTCAGGAGGAGTAGATTTAAGCTTTGTTTGAAAAGAAGTGAAGAATACCTCGCAAGGTGTGCGCAAGTGGAATACTTATGTTCTTTTGTTAAGGAGGAGAAATTGGGTTGAGTAACAAACTGTTGCAAGGTGTGCACTGTTGCACACAAAGAAGCTAAGTTGAGGAGAATACTTGTTGCAAGGTGTGCACATAAGTCAAAATTCAACTAGGTGTCAAAAAGGAGCTCTGGGGAGTCAGAGGTCCCGAAGAAAGAACAAGCTCACAAGAGGTAGCAGAGATAAGTCTTCAATAGGGTGGAGTCTTTTAAGATTCGCCAAGTTAACATGTGAGATCCATTTGGAGGAAGCGATATCATTCCAAATCGTTATATCTGGGAGAGTTGCACAATGGTTAGTCATGGGTTCCTTCATAACTTCGCGAATCAGAGGATTTGGAGTGTTGAGGAGTGAAAATTGCTGAAGTCTGAAGCTACGAAGTGGATCCTAACCATTGATTGAAGGAGGATACGTGGCAGTAGATCAAAGAGTGGAGAAGGAAAATATATGGAATATTTGCGTGGAGAAAAGAGCCAAAACTCCTGAATTCGTGAAGTAGCAGAGTCCATAAGGGTTGTTGATCTGAGGAAGGACACTCAATGAAGATCTGTGTACTTTGGGAGAAGAGTACTCTGGAAGAAAACGAGTGTGGTGAAGCCAAAACTCTCAGAGTCCGAATTGCGGAAGTAAATCGTGGTCGTCGATCTAAGAGGGATACGCGTTAGCAGATCATGGAGTCTGGAAGTGCATACTCTAGAGGAAAGGAAAGGAGGAAGTGGAGCCGTTGACCAGAAGTCGCCTGAAGCTCCAAAGGTAAGGAATCATCTTAGTCGTCCGTTGTTGGAACACATGCAATTAGATCTCTTACTTTGGTGATAAAACACTTCGGGGAAATTGCCAAGAAAGTTTCTGAGGGTCAAAAGTCCTGAAGGACGGAGTCAACATGAGTCGTTGATGAGAAGGGGGACACATGGAGAGTAGTGATTTACTTCGGAGAAAACTCACTCCGAAGGAATTGAAGTGTGAAGGCACGAAAACTCCCTAGGGCTAGAGTGTCAGAGTTCATCAGAGTCGTCCATTTGAGTAGGAGGTGTGGTAGAAAATCTGCCACTTCGGAGGATTGATACTCCAGGAGAAATAACACGGAGGAGCGTTGACTGTAAGTCGCCCGAAGTAGGAATGAAGGACAATCTCGACTGTTGATCGAGAGGAGCACATGGTGTTTGATCTGAAGCTACGGGTAGAGAGTACTTCAAAATAAAAAGGTGTTGTAACACTTGAAAATCCCAAAGGCCAAAGTCTCAAAGTAGATCACAGCTGTTGGTCATCAGAGAAACGCGAACCGTGGATCTGGCTTCAGATAGCTTCGTCGGTTCAGAGTTTGCGTGAAAAGAGATCTTCTGCATATAATGCAACCAAAGTCCGAAGTCGTGAAGCACTTATGAGGTTTAGTCCTGGGTCACAGCCTGAGGTCACATGTGGAGAGGGGCTAGTGGAAGGAGCTAGCACCCGTTAGCGTTAAGATTTAAAAAACAAAGTGCTAAGGAGAGGTCCCATAGGTTCCATACGACCTGCGTCTAAAGTGATAAATACCTGTGTTAAAAACAATTTGGGGCCAGCAAGGTCACAAAGAGCTAATTTAGCTTGGGATTTAAAGATCCTTGACCGGGAGGTTGCGCAACCCTGAGGAGATAACGGGGGGTGGGTTGCATCAGACTAGCTATCTGAGGATTGTTTCCCAAATCCAAAAAATTCTATTGCATGACTTTTTCAGCTTCATCTATTAATGTATTTTCCTCATCTACAAATTTGAAGCATTCCCATAGTTTACCTATTTCTATTATAATATGATCCCAGATAAGATGTCTTCCTCCAATTAAATAATCTTTACATGCCTTTTTGTGCTTCAGTTGCTTAAGTTTTTCTAATAGGTTGGATTTTATCTTTTGATATTCACTGATAATTTTATCTTTATCTTTGGCCTGATCTTGTAAAGTCTCAATTATTTTCTTTAGTTTCTCAATCTCAACTCTTTTTCGGTTAATGGATGGTAAGGATTTTGATAGTTCTACTGAAAAATCTGTTGGTTGAGATGATGATTTTCCTATCTTTAAGAGCTCAATTTGTCTTCCATAATTTTCCAATTGATCTTTCATTCGGGCCATTTTCTCAACCAATGTATCTTTTTCTTTATGCATAGCTTGTAACTCGAGTGTTTTCACATGATCTACACCAACAATTTTGAGTTTTTTCTTTAATACTTGAATTTCTTTGTCCTTTGTGGAAATTAAATCTTGTATAGATCCTGCATCCTTTGGATCTGCCCCCAGATCTATCACCCACTGTTCCAACTCTTTAATCTTGTTATTTTTTATTTCATTTGCTAGTTTTTCATGCTTCAGCTGACTTGCAATTTTGTCCTTCATTATCTGTAACTTCTTCATCCCTAAAGTAGCTTTCATGATGTCTCTACTAACCTTCTCACTTGTCTGTCTCTATAATTCCATTTTATCAATGGGATTGAGGGAATTCAAGTTTAGAGTAATATCAGTTCTCTTATTTTATTTTGTGTCCTATACTAATATTATTAATATCCCATTCTCAAAATCCAAAGTAGAAATCATTCTGGTATGTGAAGTTTCAGGGTCATACATTTTGGGGAAAATATCCTTTTTAAATTCTATCCCTTTCTCTTTAATTTACATAAACCTCTTGAAATGTTCACTATCAATTTTCATGGACTGAACATCAGACTAGATAGATAAGTTTTCTTTGAGCATTGACACCACCTCAATGATCACTGGTTGCTCTATTTTGGAAGACTCTGCTTCAGGATACAGTTCTGGATATTCTTCTTCTATTAATTTTCCTATTTTCATTTTCTTTGCTGCACTAGACTCTAAATCTATCATTGATTGTGTTGACCCTGATATCTTCCTTCTATACGTCTTTCAAAATTGTAAAGGAGATGGTGTAAATGGAATGGAAACATGTTGTGATACTGGTTTATCCTGTTGTGTTGGAACTTCTTGTTGATGTTCCTACAATATCCTCTACACATCCTCCTAGCTTTCAAGATTTTCTAGCTTCTCAATATCTGGCTTTGATTGATGTGGATATGGAAGTAAACCATATTTCTTCCTTCTAGATGTGATTACACCATGAGGATTATAATTCCAAGATTCTGGAAGATCAAATCCCATTTCCTTTAAATGTTCCTCTGTTTCCTATAATGTCGACTTATCTTTGACAATAAAAGGACCTACTTCCTTCTTCAATTTGAAAGAAGTTTTCCTCTTGTTAGCCAAGAAATTAACATGATCAGAATTTAAATGTTGTCTAATAAATTCTAATGAGAATAATCTCAAGGTAAGGAACTTAGGAAGTAGGAAAGGTTGTAGTTCAGATCCATAAACCCTAATCACAATATCATTTTCAGATAAAAACTAGTCACATGTTCTCTTATCTTGGCTTAATTGCAACATTCTGCGAATTTGGAAAATTCTAGGAGGGGATTGGAAACAGATGATTTCATAGGCATGAGACATGAAAAAATTTACAAAGTCATAAAACTAAGGATCTTGTACTTTCTTCCTAATGATTGAAGTCCAATGAATGATTGAGTTTGGGTTACCCATTCCATCGTCTATCTGCAACTACAGGTGTTGAAATCTTAAATATTGAGAATACAAGAATAAGTGAACCAAATATGACTGATATCTAAAATAATGGGTATTCTAAAATTCCATCAGTTGAATATGTATGCTATTGGCTAGGAATATGGAATAATCAAACTTGGTTAATGGATTAAAGGCATTGGGACAAATTGAAGCCATAATACCAAGAATATATGAATCAATGGTTTCATCACTATCGTAACCTAGGATGGAGACAATTATGGAAATTATCTGTTTGCATATCTAAGAAAAAATTTCACTCCGAATGTTGATGTGATTTAGTGGTGGAATCAAATATCTGCATAAATATGCATGTAGAAAGGTAATCCTATCCTGAGAATTCATATTTAAATACTGATTGTTAAGATTTGTTATGTTTAACTCTTCAACATCTGGATCTGCAAATAATTTTAGCATGTCTAAAATAGACTGCACATCTATGCTACACAAGACAAATTCATCCTTCGAAACAATAATACGTTTAGTAGGAACATAGAAAGAAACACACTAGGAAACAAATTCAGGGAAATTGTAGGTTCGGGAAACGATAAATCTCGCTAGGTTGGACTCCCATATATGGTAATGATCAACATAATTGCTAAAGTTCTGTAAATAATTTGTGTGAAGTTCTAGAAGGTCAAAGGAAAGCCTTGGGTCAAAGGTATCTTTATAATTGTCAAGAAATCCTTTGTCTTCTACACTAATTAGGGATTTATTCTTGCTTGATTGGATGTTTTTTTCAGAATCCATACTAAAATAGGATAAAAATGAGATAAATATTTGAATAAATTACTGGTTAAATTGGGTAGATGGCGCAAAATGTGACTGGAAAACCTTCGTTAGTCGAAACTAGAGTCAAGAGTGCTCAAATTTTTACCTTTGACAATAGAATAATGATGAATTAAAAAAAAATTACCTTTTTCATTTTACCCTGGATATGTGGCAACTTTCCATTTGTTTTCGCGTTTGATTAAGCGGATTTAAAATGGTCCCAAGTAAAAATGCGATAGAATGTGCATTTGATGTGTGGCATGTATGACTTTATCCTATAATGTTTTCCCATCCGCACTCTCCACTTAACTCTCGATCATTTTGAAATGTGAAATGGATTGTGATCGTTGATTTGAGACTGCCCGATTCGATCCTGCAAATAAAAAACAAACTTTATTAATAACTAATATTATAAGTTTAAAACTATAAAACTATAAAATATAACTATATTATCTATTCAAATATAAAATAAAACCTAAATTAATAAAAATTAACACTAATCTAACTACAATTTTAAGCTAAAGTTTAAAATTATATATTTACAATAACTTAATCTTAAACCTAATCGATCTTTACACAAAATTAAATTATAATAGAGATAAAATATAAACTAAGGAAAAATATGAGTACATCTAATATAAGCTCCAAAAACTATTTTTTTTTAATTCTACCTAGAATTTAACCTATGTTACAACATAACCAACAAGAGGTTCTCAAACTATTGAAGGACAACTTGGTTATTGCCCAAAATAGGATGAAACAACAAGCAAAATAACATCACAACAAAATGGAATTTTAAGTGGGGGATTGGGTATTTATGAGGCTACAACCATATAAATATATGTCCCTCAAGCAACAAAAGAAGGACACTAAATTAGCACCCAAATATTATAGCCCCCATAAGGTTTTGAAAAGGATTGGAAGCATGGATGTATCCAATATTCCATGTTTCTTGTTTAAATAAGATAATACAAAACAATATCCCAATGATCCAGGTGGATATAGGTCACCACCCACCTATTCCACTAGCTCAAAGAACAATTTTTCATTTTGGCAGTTTTCTACAGTTTTTTGGGTCCTAAAATTTCGGGGTCGTTTTGAGGCCCTAAACGATGTTTTTTTTTTACTTTTTGGGGCCCAAGAAATAGCCATAGGCTCTAACATAGGTGAGTTGGAATGATTTCTTCTTTTCTATACCTTTCTGACGATGTATCAAGTTCCCTAAATGAAGATTGTATGCAAAAGTTACACCCTCGGGAAGTTGACGTATCAACTACCCCCATCAAGGTCCACAAACCTTTTGGTGTTTCATCTCCCACTGTTAGGGTTTTGGATGTTTAGGTTTTTATCATTTATGTTGTATGATTAAAATGCCTTTGAAGCCTCATTGTACTCATCTTCTTATGAATGAGCGTAGCTGTCACATATCTTCTCAGAGATAAGCTCCCACCATTCAAGCAAGTTTGTTTCATTTTGCATTTTTACAATTTCAAAATGTTCTCTTTATTAATAAAATTCAATTTTCACTATATCTATGTGTGTTTATTTGATATGTGTGTGTGTGTGTGTGTGTGTTTATTTCATTTCGTTCCATTTATAAATTTGGATCGGTGGTATCATAGTGGTATGCTCTTTATTTGTTTCTTTGTGCATGTCCCCAACGAGGTCAGGGTACAAGGCGTTAGGACTCAAAGTAGTCGAGGCTTTGCAAGAACATCCTCACTGACCCCGAAAACCTTCTATGGCATAATAAAAGAGAGATGAGGAAGTAGGAGATCCTTTTAAACTATTGCTCGAGAAATCCCTCACATGACAAAGTAATGAGATGATGGAAAATTTTGCATAGATCCTTCAATGGCTGCCAACAATCGATGCATCTTTGTCAAGTGTCCAATTTGGAGGCACCTCCCCTTCTAAGCACAAGTCACTTTTGATATTCCTATATTTGAAGGTCAGATAGATGCATATGCTATAGATAAATGGTTGAATCTACTATAAGGGTATTTTTTGGTCCATAATTTTTCTGATAGAGAAAAGATTACCTTTTCACTCCTTAAGGTTGTTCCCCATGTCAAATATTGGTGGGATATTTATTGTGAGAAAAATTCCACTGAGGAATCCACAATATTTGTAGTCACAACCACTTGGGATTCTTTCAGGGATGTGATTAAGGAAAAATACTACCCTATTGGAACCTACAATGACCAGTATATGAGGTAGACCACACTGCGATAAGAAAGGGACTATATCGTGCCATAGTTCACAAACATCTTCCATACCTTGCACACCAAGTTGGGTATCAAATACTTTGAATGGCATATGGTGCTCAAGTACCGCAACGGTCTGCATAGATACATCTAAACAAAAATGGATCTTTTGGACATCTCGTCACTGGGCACGTATTATCAATATGTTGTCAAAATCGAGTAGAAATTTAAACATAAGAAGCGAGATTTTGGGTTTGCGAATTTCTCACAACAAAAGCAATGAAAAGTCATCCCTGACCCACAAAACAAAGGATAGAGAAAGGATGGACCCCCTTAGGACAACCAGTCCAAGCCACAAACAAATAAGGGTAATAAGAAGATGAAGAAATGCATTGGGAAGTGTTGTGAGTTCCATAAAATCCCCTGGAATAACACTGACAAATGCCGCTTGAAGTAGTCGTTGGTGGCCGAGATGAAATCCTCAAAGTCAGAGGCAAGTTTTGACTCTGAATTAGATCCATACAAGGAGAAGCGAATCATCAATGCAGAACCCAGTCCCACCGTCACTACCACCAAGGTCCAAACAAGTGAAACTGAAGAACCGGAGGAAGGTGAGAACCTTTCTCACTCGCTGATGTGGGTGAAGGGTTCTCGGTTGCATTTCATTGTCAATAGTGGAAGTCAAAAGAACCTGATATTAGTATAGGTTGTCAGGCAGTTGGACCTGCTGAAAAAATCACACCCACAACCCTACACCATTGGGTGGCCCCGCCAAGGGAGAGCTATTCGTGTCAACCAATAATGGCGCCTGCCCTATGACATCAATCCCTTCAAGGATGAGGTATTTTGTGATATTTCACCCCTTGAAGTTTGTGTTGTTATTTTAGGCCAACCATACTTGTGGAAACGACATCATGTCTATGCGTCTAGATCTCTTAGTGTATTTTTACTTTGGGTAGACAATTTTATAGGATACCAAAGGTAGCTCCACCTACCACCATTTATTTGATCTTTTCTAAGCAATGCATGAAGGTCATTTCCCAGACCGAGAGATTTTTATTCTTCATGATTCACTCTCAAAGTGAACATGAGGTAAAAACCACATCCATGGCCTCTGCACATGGCCTCACCATGTAAGATAAGTAGGTGGACAAGGTAATGGAAGAACACAAATACATCTTCTCCTCACCCACTGGGGTACCGCTGCACTTTCAGGTCAAGAACTCAATCAATCTAACCCCAGGTTCACCTCTACCCAATGGGCCAGTCCATCACCGCTCTCTGATGGAAAATGAGGAAATCAAGTGCCATATCTAAGATTTTATTCAAAAGGGGCACATCTGACCCAACTCCTCACTCTACAAAAGCCCAATTGTACTTGTGCAGAAGAAATATGGGACATGGTGACTCTGTATTGATTATCGGGCCCTAAAAAAAATCACAGCTAAGAACTGGCACCCAATTCCCCGAATTGATGCCCTTCTGGACCAACTCAAGGGAGAAAAGTACTTCAGTAATATTGACCTAAAGTCTGCATACCACCAAGTCCCAATATAATAGACTGATGTATGGAAGACTGCTTTCAAGTCCAAAGAAGGACTTTCTGAATGACTAGTCATGCCCTTTAGTTTGAAAAATGATCCTTCAAATTTCATGAGGTTGATGGATGATATATTACTAATTTTCACCAATTATTTTGTGGTGGTATATCTATATGATGTCCTCATATTCAACAAGAATTGGGTAGAACACTTGCAACATATTCAACAGGTCCTTCACACCCTGCAACAACACAAGCTAAATGCTAACTTGGAAAAATGCTCCTTCGGCATGAACATGGTCCAATACCTAGGATACATTGTTTATGAGCATGGTGTGCATGTGTTTATCCAACCAAGATCCAAGTCATTCGTGACTAGCCAGCCTCGACTACACTAACCGAGCTTTGGAGTTTCCTATGACTTGTCAACTTCTATCCCAAGTTCATGTTGGGATTCTCCCATATTGCATGGGACCTCAGACAAGTTACCAAGGGTGGTGGAAAGGAAAATTTTGTGTGGGTAAGTCATAAAAACAAGCATTTGATGATCTAAAACATCTCTTTTTATCATTCCCAGTTCTCTCCTTACCCGATCTATAACAACCTTTTGAGATTGAGACTGATGCTTCAAACTATGTTGTGGGTGCAATTCTCACTCAATATGGTCATCTAATGGTCTATCATAGTGAGACACTATCATATTTCGTCTGTAAGTACCCCACATATGAAAAAGAAATGTATTCCATTGTGCAATCCCACTACCAATGGAAGAATTACATTCTTGAGAAGGAGACAATCATCCACACTAATCACAAGCCACTACAGTTCATGTAGACACAAGGAAAATTGTATAAAAGATTCGATCACAAGTGTTCCATATATTTGCAGCAGTTCCATATCAACATCAAATATAAGACATGGATCACCAATTGTGTCATTGAATGCTTCGATAGATCTCCAGTTGCATCCTTAACCACGATGCTCCACACTTGTGGACATGAGGCCTCAGAGTAGCCACAACTCTACAATAACGATATGGACTTCACTACCACTTACCAGATCTTGGGCAGAGGAACAAGTATCACTGAATTTCATCTTCAATATGGACTGTTATGCCATCTGGGCCACCTCTGTGTTATTTCAAGTGAGCGTGCGAACCTAATTTGGGAAGCTCACTACAGTCGAATGGCAAGAAACTTTGGCATGGAAAATACCATGGAAGTACTACATAAGCATTTCTATTGGTCGAAAAGTTGACACGATGCCAACAAGTATAGCAGGTCTTGCACTACCCATGCCATTTCCAAACCAACCACTAAAAAGAAAGGCATGTACACCCCTCTGCTTACTCTTGACAGGCTCTGGGAATCCATCTCCATGGACTACATGTCTAGCCTTCCTTTAACCAAGCAAGGTAATGACTCTGTTTTTGTGGTTGTTTATCGGTTTTCTAAGATGGCCATTCTAACAATCCGCAAGAAGAGTATCAAAGTGGAGGCCACTACCAAGCTCTTCTTATAAAGGGTGTGGGTACACTTAGAGATACCACAAACAATCATATCATATTGGGACAACATGTTCCTAATCACATTATAGTGAATCCTTTGGTCACTATCAATCTCACCAAATCCACCACCTTCCATCCCCAAACTGATGGCCAGACGGAGGTCATCAACATAATGATCGTGCATATCATTCACATGTACAACTCCAAACATCCACGCACATGGGATGAGAGTATCCCCTATGTTCAACATAACTACAATAGATCTCTTCATAGCTCGAGTGACCACAACCCCTTTCAGGTAGGGTTGGGATTTCAACCATTGGGTCCCATTGATGTTGCATTGCCCCTTGCATCCAAACATGAAAAATCATCCCATGCTTAATTTGAGGCTGACAAAGAAACCAATTTTATTTATTGGATTCAATACATCCACCAATAGGTCCATGATAGTTTACAGAAAGCCGATGCTAAGTACAAGCACTTCCATGATCAACATCAGGTGCCACACAAGTTTCCAGTGTGATACATGGTCTAGTTGCATATGTAGAAAGAGCACCTTACAAGACCCCATCAAAATATTTTCCCACTTCTCTATGGACCTTACACCATCACCAAGGTTGTGGTGACAACGATTTTGAGCTAAGTATTCCCCCCTTCCTTGGCTTACACCTAATGTTCAATGTGGACCTCCTTCAGCCATACTTTCCACCATTATTGGGCACATTAGAGATAACAAAGAAGTTGACACCGACAGAGCTCAACCATGACTGCATGGAACACACATCCATTGATCATATTGTGGACACTTAGGTTAAGTTCACTCGCCAATGGAGGATCCATCTTTATTGGGTTGTAAAAGTAGGGTAGTTATTGCACCAAGGCAAGTGGCTCACCCAGGGCCAAATTCAATAGAATTGTCCCCATCTGATGGGGGTGCTCGACGCAATGGAGGCCATTTATTCCTAAGTGGGAAGGACTAATCCATGTGTATATCTTTGGCCACCCACCTATTCCACTATATCAAAGAATAATTTATCATTTTGGCAATTTTTGTATAGTTTTTTGGGTCCTAAACTTCCAGGCCCGTTTTGAGGCCCTAAATAATGTTTTTTTACTTTTCGGGGCCCAATAAATAAAAATAATATTACTCCTAAGCTATTTGAAATGTGTTCTTAACGGATAGACCTTTCCAATGATGTATCAAGCATCCAAAACAAAGATCGTATGAAAATGTTACGCCCTCGAGAAGTTGACATACCAACTACCCCCATTGGGGCCCGCAAACCTTTTGGCATTTCATCTCCCGGGGTTAGGGTTTTGGATGCTTAAGATTTTCTCATTTATTCTTTATGATAAAAATTCATTTGAAGCCTCATTGTACTCATCTTCTTGCAAATGAACGTAGCCGTCACATCTCTTCTTAGAGATAAGTTGCCACCATTCGAGCAAGTTTGTTTCATTCTGCATTTTTACAATTTCAATATGTTATCTTTATTAATAGAAGTCAATTTTCACTATATCTCTATGTGTTTCTTTGATATATATATATATGTATTTCATTTCGTTCCACTTATAAATTTGGATCACCTAGTCCAAACTATTTTACCAGAGATTAATGAAGAAGGGAAAATCATACTAGAACCATAATTAATCCTTGAAACAAGGATTAAGTAGTTGAGAAATCGAGCAATCACAAAGTACCTAATCAAATGGAAGAACCTACCAGTGGAAGAGGCAAAATGAGAAGATGA
>WSFP011540730.1:0-11666 GCA_009831015.1 Picea engelmannii | reverse complement strand
TCTCTTCTTTGATGTTTCTGTCTTAGTAGGGGGATACTTCAATGGTGTAACTTCACCTTCTCCCTGGTTTTCTCCTTCTTCCCCTCCTCCTTATTGGTTTACTTTGTCTCCTCCTCCTCCTGCGAGTGAGCCAGGTCCACTTTCTTCTAAGACATTGTTCTCCTCATCAGTCTGTGCATCCTAGACTCCCTCCTCTTTATTTTTCTTCTTCACACTTTTTTGTCCTACATGCTCGAACTGGGTGACCAAGGGGATTCCTATGATGTCAAGGTCAGAGAGTTCTACATCATCGACCGGTACAAGGAACTCTTTCGGCCACTCCTTCATGATCTGTTCCATGTCTTCGTCGGTCATATTGTAATAAGACTGTAACTCTTCCTTTCTCTCATACTTGCACACAATGATATAAATAAAATGTGGATCTACATGGAACATAGCTAGTGGTCAGTACTGGTGCAGTGTGTGTGGTTTCATACATGGGAACGACTCAATGAAAACCTTCATTTGTTGATAGTAGGCATGGAACACTGCATTCGACTACCATTTCTTCAACATATATTTTGTATACATAACCTCATAGCCAACGACTTCAATGGTTCAATATCTGAGAAGGTGGCTCCTTCCGTCATTTTCCAAGAAAAAAATGTGATCAACACAAGCAACCAACTGAAATGGAACTCGTATCCCTGATCCTGCACTTCGCGGTAGTCTTTCTCGAGATCATTGACGAGGTAGCTCGCCTAATTCATCTACATATTGTTCATGCACTTCCCTGCAAGGTCCACCCCGACCCTGGTGACCTGCGTGGGGTGGTTCTTTCTGATGAGCTTACCAGCTATGAGTTGGAAAGATAAGTACACTACACCATCATATATAGAGGCTAAATTATAGTCTCTATTTCCCTTCTCAACTTCGCCATATGCCTCCTTAATGTGTTGTGTCAGGGAGCGGTCTCAGGTCTTCCCTGGGTAGAACTGTTGAGGTTCGGGTCCCTACATGCTCAGTCCTGTGATCTGGTGGATTAGTGTCGGATGCATAGTAATGCTCCTGTCGAGCCATAGGTATCCTCCATGATAGTAGGACAAGAGGCATTTAACGCAAGTGTTAACCTCCTGATGTTGGATGAAATGGGGGAGCTTCATGATGTTCAGTATTATGGATTCTGCCAGCTCCTTTATCCAATCCTGGGAGACTATGCAAGGCTTCTTCCTAGTGGTCTTCATCAGGTATCTATGGGTCACGAGCATGGCATAGTTCTTTCCATCTCCAAGGTTAAATTCATTTTACTTTAGAGATGGGATCTGTCCCAACTGGTTTCCAACTACACATATCCCCTTCATGATGTACACAGTGATCAAAGTTTACTCGAAGTCTTGTGGAATTCTGTCACGGTTAACTATGTGAGCCAAAGGAAGGATATAATCTAGTAAGACCGACATGATCTGCTTCGCATTATCCAGATCGTCGTGATGCTTACTTCTCTTCTCAGTAGCGGGGTTGACACGTCCCAAATGATGTCTAGTCGAGGGGGAAGCCTACAGTCGCCTGGTCAATGATGCATGTATTCCTTAGGACATCACTTTATCATCCATAAACTTCTTCAGAACCTCTTCTACATAATTCTCTATCTCAGTGCCCTCGGTCGACATTCTCATTGTTAACAAATAAGTCAACGTAGGTTAATGGATGGTAGGGTAAACAAATGGAAAACGATTTCTGATAGCATAGCTCGACAGACACAATCACTTCGTTGATATCTCAAATAATTACGAGAGGTAAAAAAAATTCCCGGCACAACATCCAATGGGTTAAATAAGAGAACGTCATAATGAATTCCTCCAATGGACACAAATTCCTCCATCAATGCAAATTCATCCGTTATGGCACGATATCAACATCCAATGATGATATATCCATACATAAATGTGTTTCCTAGTCATTCAGAGAATCATTCTAACGGTCGGGGCACCTCCAACGGTCATATAGCTTCGTGGTGGTGAAGTCCCATTTTGTGTGGTTCTGTTGTTCTGACGAGGTTCAGTTCCTGCAAGCCCACCTCCTGCAAAGTATTTTTTGTAACTTCTCGTATCTTTTCCAACTTGGATTTCTTCTTACTAAGATTCCTTACCTTATTTCCTGTGATCTGAGCCTCTCTAACTATTTCTGAATCACTCTTTCCATTCTTATTCTTATCTTCTCTTAGTGTAGTAGCTTCATGTTGCTGATGTGCTTTCAAAGGGTTCAAAGGTAATACCTCTTTTACTATTACTTCTTGGATGGATTTACTTTCTTCTTGAATTGATAGGTCCTTCAAGCCTTCTTGTTCTCTTTCAACCTCGATAGCTAATTCTCTTGCCTTCTGCTACTTTGACTCAATTTATCATTCTTCTATCAGTCGATCTATTTTTCTATCTATAAAATCCCTTAGTTCTTGCTTTTTCTTTTTTGTAGCTTCTTCCTCTGCTTTTCTTCTGATCTGATCTTTCTCAATGCAAGTTTTTCCTAACAAAAGAGGGAACGGAGCATTGTTCTCAACCATCTTAATGACTTCAAATTCCTCTTCAGTCAATGTTCCATGGATGATAATGGGTAAATTAGTAACTCTTCCACATAGGGTTATCATCTTTCCTTTAAACAAGCCTATCCTTCCTAATGAAGGTACCATAGTGGGATTTCCCAAAATTTCCCAAGTGCTTTATGTCATAATATTCACTTGTGTTTCCTCATCCAAGACACAGTCTATGTTGAAGTCTCCTATTCTTGTAATTATGCATTGTTTTTCTTTCATGATCTCTAATAAACTAACATCTTTGTGATCATTCATCACTTCTTTTAACTATACTAATGTAGTCTAAAATTTCTCTGATCCTTTCTCTTTCTGATCTTCTAATATGCTCTTATTTTCTTGACTCATGTTCATTTTTTCAACTTTAGCAATCATCCTCGGGAAATCCTCAACCTTATGACCAACAATTTTATAACAAAGACAAATAGGACCTATATCAGGGCATTCCTTAGCAAGATGTCTCAGTCTTCTGCAGTTATAACATAATGTCAATCCTCTCTTTCTCTTAAGCATTCCACAACCCTTCCTATATTGTGCACTAGGACCATAGTGTTGAACCTTCAATATGCAAAAATTCTTTCTAGGTTTCTGCATCCATTCATTATTCCAAAAAAAAAAATTGTGCATAGGAATAACATATCTTTCTTCATTTCTATTATCCTTAATTAGATCAACTCTTTCTTCCTGTTGCACCCTAGCTTTCATACTAGGACAAAATCTATTAAACATACTTAAATTCATTCTTTCAAATTAAAAATTTCCACTTATCTTACTCTTTTTGGGAATCGGTAAAAATGGCGGTATCTGGATACTGCGTGACATGGGGTCAAATCCCCATTGGTTGCCTTATAACCCCTAGGGAGAACCACACCGTCCACAAGCCTCACCTCCATATAGGACGAGGTTTGAACTCGTGACCCGTTTAACAACACAAATGACTTAATAATACGTTCGCTGGCCACTAGACCACACCCCTGCGGGCTCCACTTATTTTACTCTGATCAAAGTACAAAGCTTTACCTTTTTCAAGATCTTACCTATTTTCTTTAGATCAGGTTTCTTTCTTAGCACAGACCTTTGCAATTCAAGTAGAATAATGTGCACTACAACAGTAGAGCTACACACAAAGCTTCTCTTTTCTTTACTTCAGTTCCCAACAATCATGGTTTTAGGTCTCAAAAATGGAACCATTTGTTGGAACATGGGCATACCTAGGGTTCAAAGCTTCAACAATGCACCAAAAAAACCCTAACTACCAGCCCTTTCATCAACACCTACGAAGGAGGTGAAGTCTCACCCGAGGTAGAGGCAGGGGGGGTTACAAAACTCAGGTGTCTGTAACCAACATGGGACACAGATATGTGATTATAGCACTTCGTAGAGTACTTAAAAGATATCATGCATTAACTTATCAACTTTATTCACATCGCAGAACAACCCTAATATTAGATTGACACAGTAATAATGAAAAAATACACATCGCACTTAGCACCATAAGTTAGATCTAACACATCTAACATAAATAAAGCTCTAAACATTCATAGATATATCTATCATACATAACTATCCATGCACTAAGCATATTCACAGCATAAACATCATAGCACAAAGAAAACCATCTACACATGGTTCACCTCAGTGTGGGGCTATGTCCACCAACTACTTCTTTTTCTTTATTAGGGTTCAATATCTTACATTTCTTTTCTCCTGTGCACCTAGCCACAGAGCCAAGCTTCGCACCAGACAGGTGATCTATGCACTAAGCACCAGATCCACCTTCCCAAAATCAAGTTAAGGCATAGATTCAACTCCTCTATCAAGCATGGAGCCTTACATACATGTTTTGTTGCATGAAGCAACTCAAAACTACTTGCCTCTTGCACTTAGCCAAGTGCACCCCTTTTTTAAGCTACTTCTACCTTACAATATTTTCTTATTTATACTTTTACATTCGCTTAAAAAAAGGTCTAATCATGGGTAAACCCATGGGTCGACATCCCATAAACCCTAATATAAATACCCTAATGAACCCCTTGTTGGGTCCACAAAACAAGTGATATCTAATGATCTCAGGTCCGCCTGGGCGCTCCATCTTTGACCAGCCTGTCGAAGTACAAAAAGTGGTCAAACCTAACCAATGTTTCCTCGAAACTTGGTCGAGGGCCAATAGGTATAATATTTAGGGAATCCTAAAAGGGTGGCAATAGTCACTCCTTTAAGTATATCTTGCAATGGCTCCTGCAATATAGTTTTTGATGGTGCACCATTGTCATGTCCAATACCTTTGTCATCATCTTCATCATCCTTGTCAGAGACTACCTCAATGTAATGGACTTTACCTTTTCCCATGCATATGTGACCTAGTTACCACATATCTTTGTGAATAAAGAAAAATTCCTTCCTCAGTTCTCTCCAAGTCTCCTCATCCATCATATCCTTCCCCTTCCGTGACTTATTGAGAAAATTTGTCTCCTTACCTCCTTGAGGGATGAAGGATTTTGTTGGTACCTTCTTATTGACTACATTAGTCATGTCATGTTCTATCATCATGGCCTCATGCAATGTGGTTGGCCTAAAGGAATTCACACATCCTCTCATGGGTTTAGCTAGACCCTTATTGAATAGCATCACCAACCTTTGTTGGGAGATATCTGTCACCATAAATACCATCCTATGAAAATATGTGATGTATGATTTTGGTGTACCTATCTATCTCAACTGTTACAACTCCCTGAAATGTATCTCAAGGTTATTTTGATCAAACATGTCCATCAATTTCTGAGTGAGGTCCACATATTAAGTGATGTTGGCGTTCCCTAATGTCACCAACTGAAGATATTTCCATTTGTGAGTTTCTCCTTCCAAGTGAAGGGTGGCATACTTAATTTATTCATCTTTAGTCATTGGTTTAAGTTGGAGGTAATTTTCCAACTTATGTACCCTGGCCTTGGCCATTCTCTTTGAAGACCCATCGAAGGGTGGAATAGTCAATGTTCCCACCTTGCACATGAGATCAAATTTCTATGGATTATGTGCTCCTTTGTTCCCCTCATTCAGACCATATTTATGTTTGAGGTTACAAAAGTCTCTATAGGAAAATTCCTCATGAATATCTTCATCTATTGTCTCAGACTCCCTGTATAAGATGTTAATTTTGAGCCCCTGATCACATTCTTATATAGTTTTCCCTATCAGGAACTATGGAAATAAAGGCCTAGGTATATTTAAGATCCTTATTTAAGTTGGAGTATGATTATTGCTACATTGTGTGTGTATCATGTCACCCAAATGGGATCCACTCGGTCCACCTTGACCTGTACCACTCATATTCCCTCGTTGTCCTATCAATTTTGTAAGAGCCTTAAGATTCTTCTACTAGAACCTTGATGTATTTCCCTTACCTTTGGCTAGATATTTTGATATCTGGATCATAGATCCTTCATAGTTGTCTCCCATGTTTCCTTCTAGTTCTGACTATGTATGATTAACTTATGTTTTTGTTTCTGGTGACTCTCGCAAGGTCTGTATTCCATGCCCCTTTTTTCTATGAATCAATGTAATTACAGGATGGCAGAATCATCATATATGATACCATTGTAATATCCCCAACTAATATAGGAGGGAATATTATATATTTATTCCCAAAATGTATTGTTTATTCTTATATAAATGTGTTGTTAACTTCTTATATATAGTTTTCTCAATGAGGGATATTGTCAAACATATAACATACATTCATTTCACAAGAATGGAGTAGATAAAAATGACATCTTATTATGGAAGGAAAACTCCCAAAATTAGTACAATGATGTCTAATGGATGTAATAACAACTGCAAAATACTATTGATCACACAAACCTAATGGATTCCATGAAGCTACACAATATATGCCAAAAACACACAACAGAAAACCTGGAATAATGCCAACCAATGGTTTCCATTGATCCAAGAATCTCCAATCCTTAATTTTCTCTCCTCTAGCAAGGGAAATTCATAGTCAACCCCTTCTAGATCTCCTCACAACCCAATCCGACAGATGTTTTCAAACCCCAACTTGCAAAGGTCCTCACGGGATGACTGCGAGGCATCTAGTGAGGCCTCGTGAGACAATCCTAGCTCAACCCGTGGGGGTGTATCCTCCTATAGATGCATGAAAAATCCTCCAACACCTATTGATTCGAAGCTCAACCTCCTCTTGAAATTCACTACAATAACATATGGAAGCTGATATGCCTCCCAATTATCTCCAACAAGAAACCAAACTCAACAATGAACTTCAATGATAACTCAAATTATCATATTTGTCTAACTAGGGTGGATATTGCACCATCGAAACTAAACCTGCAGTGGAAGGGTTTTTCCCAAAACCACAATGACAATGATGGATACAAGAGCACTCCAATAATATATCAAATCATAATTCCAAATAGAAGGGTTACCCCTCTATTTATGCTTCCTTATATCTTCTAGATCTTTCATCTTTTTTTTTACCAAATCAAATCATTACTTTATTTTTCCCTCCAACTACAATTAAATATAATTATTTATTTTGTTTAATGTCACTTTTTGGATTTGTCATTATTTTAACCTATTGACACCAAATAAATCTCCTTGATTTCCTTTTTCTTATTTACTATAGCCTACATGAGTCATATAGGCTATTGAGTCATCCTTTGTCAATTGGAAGGGCACATTACACTTTCAACATACTCATCTATTAGTTTTTCTCATGTAGAATAGATTAGAAGTAGTTAGCTTAGACTAGTATGATTTTAGTTTAGAATAGATTTAGAGTTAGTTAGTATTATTTGGGGGATAGTTCATTGTCTTTACCCTTTATATTCTTTTAATTCTTAGTGGCAACTAGGCCCATATACTGGTTTGAAACACTACAACAAATGACTAGGTCTAATTGGGACCTGCCATTGGGCATTCTCCCTTACCTGATTGACATGCCATTTGGACCCATAAACATAAATGGTGATAGAAGGAGGGACAAATGACAAGCTAATCCTATGGAGTCTTTCTTATTGAATTGTTTTAATTTACTAATGGCACAATCTTATATCCCATTATGGAGATATTTTTCTCATACTGTACCTCCCAAACCTCCTATTAGCACTAGAAGTCTCCTTCATATTTCATGGAAGGAAAGCCCAACATCCATAAGTTTATACAGTAAATGTAAATGAGTTTCAGGTGATCAAATGGAGAGGACTCAATGATAATAATTTTCTAACTCAGAAAACTGGACTAGCATGCATAAGAAAATTGAGGTCTAGAATCAACTTCAGTCAGTAAGTCAGAGTAAGGGTGAATAGAGGGAGTACTTTGGTGAGGAGAGTGTAGAGTTTTGTTGTGGACATTAGGTCTTTCGGCAGCCTAAGGAGGAAAAACTTAAACACAAGATCCTCTTGAATTCAAATCTCAAAGAAACTGAAAGAAATTGTTATCACACAAACTTGTTTGAGTCTTATGGTTTTGTGATTTCTACCTAAGTCTATAGTTTTTCCCCATATTTCTCCTTTTCTCTGACCAAACCTTAAGTTTTTCCCATTTCGGTTTGTAATTTTCTCTATGTTTTTCCTCAGCCGTTTGAGCGACCTTTTGTTTGTGTAATCCTCCCTGAGAAGTCTCAGCCCCAAGATTTTTTTTTCTCTGGGTTAATCACTGCCATCTCTACCTCTGTCACTGATCCCTTTCCTCTCTCGAGCCCTCAGCCAGTCGTCCAAGTATTTTTTTACATAGGTCACAGCCATAAGTTCCAAGTTGAACACTTAGAGAGGCCTGATATGGACTCAAATCAAGCGAATGAGCAAGTTTAGTTTGGCGAAGGAATTTTCATTTCAAAGTTCAAATATTGATGATGAATAATAATCACAAGGATTGGGAGTTCGAAAAATTGTTGAAGTTATTTGTAAAAGTTTCGAACCCTCAAAATCCAAAATTAATAGGAGTCATCTGATCCAATAGAACGCATGGCACCAAATCTAAATCATCGAGAAAGTCATTTTGTGAAATATGAAGTGAGGAATCCACATATTTCCCAAGTCTCGAAATGTTGAAGACCTGAAGTACTGAAATGTTGATATTCATCTGAGCATTCTGATTCAAAGGGACGCATGGCACCTGATCTGAGAAATCGGTGTTTCATGACTCATAAGTTTTAGCATGGAGCACGACGTAGGTTCGTGAAACACAAAGTCGCTAAACACCCAAGAGTTGGGCCCACGATCACAACCTATGGTTATATGGGAAGAAGTTCCATAAAGAGGGGTAAGCACCTATTGAGTGGTGGGTGGATGAGGTTTTCGAGAAAGCATCCTGGTCATTAAAATTAAAATAAGGTCCGATGGTTGATTTGGATGGGCTATTTCACAGATTTGAGCATCGAAATATTTGGAATCAGGTGGAGTGAAGACTCCTGAAATGAGAAATCCTGAAATTTCATATAGGATCCCCAGGTCATGACCCAAGGTCGCATGAAGCAATGGAGAGGAGCTGTACCATAAGATGAGAGCGCCCTTATTATTCACAGAGGAATATATGTGTGGTCTTGAGGCATCTAGATTGACTTGAAAGGAGTCATGAATGTCTCTTGGAGCATTCATGGGTGTTAGGCCTCATCCCTATCCCGATGAAAGTAGTTAATGGAAATGGGGGAGGTGGTTGAAACCTCGTTTCACCCCATAAGTGGAAAGCATGGAAAAGCTATCCATGGAGCCAGATTGTCAACCCAAAAGTTCCCTTGTTAATGGATTTTCCTGCAAAGCCCATACTGATCTGATCTTGCGTCTGACAGAAGAATGCAAGTGCAGCCTAATAGAAGAAGACATAGACCCTGAGCCTTGAATGAAATGATGTGAGCACGCTCCTGGTGGGAGTGAGTTGTTATGAGTATAAATAGATAGTTTTGATATTTTGTGAAGGTCGGTGGTTGAACTAGGCTACTGTATTGTAAAGTTTTAATGAAGCCTCTGGTTCTCTGGTTATATGTTGTTACTTGAGACTTCTTGTTTAATGACAGTCAACTTTCTCCTTCATCTCTTTTTCCTCTAATACTAAAAAAATCAGGCATGGATGATCCAATTGAGCTGTTGTAACTATATTGTGATGTATGTTTGATCTCAGTCTAATTATGATTTCTTTCAGTTTCCTAAAACTCAGAATCAAGAGGATCTTATTTCCTGAATTTTTCCTCCTTAGGCTGCTGGAAGACCAGATGTCCATAGTAGACCTCTACATTTTCTCCTCAATTTCTTCACCCTACTCACCCTTACTACAACTTACTGATTGAAGTTATATCAAGAACTCATTTACCTGTGCATACCAACCCAGTTTTCTGAGTTAAAGCGATATTATTCTAATTCTTCATCCATTATACCCCCGTTAAATTTATTTACTATGACATAAAAAATTATGGGTACTGGGCTTACCTTCCCTGCAATCAGGAGGTGACTTCTAGTGCTAACAATTCTGGCACCATTGTCGAGGGCGAATTGAATATTTTCCTTGGGATAGAACGACAATGAGCTTCTGATTCTGAAGGTGCATCATATATCATAATCATTGAAGATTTCATTTTTACACCTGGTGACTCCATTGAGGTGAATCCACTGTTTCAATTGTCGCTTCCAGAGGAAGACACATGAGGTCTACTCCACAACTACCTTTAGTGACACCTGAAGTTGATCTAGAGAAAATTATTAGAAGACAAAAGACCCTTCAGGAGGGTAATTCTACTACTGAACCAGGTGATTCTAGTAATTTTCATTATTCTCCTATAGAAACTTCAGTAGTTGTTTCTCATTTTCCTATTACACCATCTGTTGGAGCTTCTAGAGGTTTAAATTTTGGGAGTTTTCCTATTGATTTCCCCTCTCCCGGTTTCACTACTCTTCCTCCTGTTAAAGTTGTTTCTTTTACAAAGAAGGAAATATTTCTTCCCTCAAGCCCTCTATCTTTTTCCCAAAATCCTTTGTTGCTTCCTTTTCCTCCCGGGGGCTCAGTTCCAACCTCCCTTGTTCATGCTACATCTCCTCCTAGCTCTCCTCCAACTATCATCCCCATGGCAGGTGTTAATCCCCCTAGGAACAGAATGGATTCCATAGTGGTTGTGAGATATGCCCCTTTGGTCTTACCTCACCCCATGAATGTTCTCCCTATTGGAGACTAACTGAAATACATTCTCAAATTCACAGGAGAAGAAGACATAATTATTGAAGAACGCCTTCTTCCCTTCTACAATTATGCAGACAATCTAAATATTGAAAACAAGGATGTGTGGATGAGAGTCTTTGTCCAGAGTCTTGATGGTGAGGCTAGGAAACGGTTTAGGGGTTTGACCCCTGGATCCATTGTCAGGATTGAGGATTTAGATGATGTTTTATTGAGACAATGTGGGGATAAAAAAGAATTTATGTATTATATCACAGATTTTGGGTCCCTAAAGAGAAAAGAGGAAGAATCTGTCTCAGATTTCTCCAAAAGATTCAACAAAATGTACAATAAGATCCCTGCTTAGATAAAACCTATAGAAGCCTCTGCTAGAATTACTTATGCTAGCACTTTAGACCCTAATTTCTGCCTCTTGTTGAGAGAGAGAGAAGAGATACTTCCTTGGCTCATATGCAAGATGCATCCCTGGAAGTAAAGTCCAATGAGTTGGAATTTGACAGACTTAGGAATAAAGCTGATAGAGATATAGGAAGGGGGAGATATGAAGCTTCAACCTCTGGTTCCTCTGCATCCTAGCCTCAAGTAGATGAGTTGACCAATATGGTTAAATCTCTTTCTACAGAGATGGAGAAGATGAAATTTGAAGGGAAGCAAGGTTATAGAGTGCCCAAAATATTGAAAGAAGAAGTAACTTCAGAAGACCAAATAATACCCCTCATATACTCCCAAGATAGCCTAGAAACAAAAATAGGGATGATCAGAAAGTCCAAACCCCTATCAAAAATAACCTCGTTGTTGATGAGGAAGGAGAGGAAGAAGAGTGTGATCCTGAAATCCATTTCCTTGGAGACACCTCCCCATTCCCCCATTTGACCCAATCTGCATATGATGATTCCCTCATGGACATCCAAATAAATGAGAC
>WSFP011540729.1:0-11666 GCA_009831015.1 Picea engelmannii | reverse complement strand
CGTGGTTTTTTCCCGATTTGGGTTTCCACGTAAAACACTGGTGTACTGTGTATGTGTATGATTGTTCATTTGTTCATTGCTTATTTACTCTGAAGTTATTGGATAATAATGCTTCATTGATATAACGCTTGGATTATATGGTTAAATTGCTCTATTACTGATTCACCCCCCCCCTCTCAGTAATCCAACACGAGCTGAATGCCCATTGATTCACACATGACCACCAATGCTTCTGATTTAAACACTGCTGCATTGTCTGCCACCAACCTCTTGGGACATCCAAATTTGCTCAAAATATTTTCATAGAGGAACTTCATGACTACCTGGTGTGTAGCATTCCGGGTGGGGATCGCCTCTATCCACTTCGTGAAGTAATCGGTGGCTACCAAAATCCACTTGTGCTGACCACTGGATGAAGGATTTATTTCACCGATAAAATCCAAACCCCACTGCTGGAAAGGGCCATTTCCCCCAATAAGCCTCAGGGGTAAAGATTTCAACTACTGCTTACCGGTAAATCTTTGGCATTTGTCACAGGATTTAACGAATGCGCACACATCTGTGAAGAGGAAAGGCCAATAGTATCCAGCCCTCAAGATCTTATGGCTAGTAGTCTTCCAGTAGTGATGACCACCACAGACATCCGAATGAAACTGATGTGTTACCTCGACAACCTCTTCTTTATCCAAACACCTGAGAAGCAGACCAACAGGGTCCCTCCAATACAACTGATTATTATAAATGCAGAATTTGATAGCTCTGAGCTTGAGAGCCCGAGCTTGAGTCAAACTGAGTTCAGGAGGAACTTCAAGCTTTTGCAGAAAATGTATGATGCCAGCATACCATTCACAGGAAGCCAAGTGCTCTGCCACTTGTTGACTGTCATGCTGCCCTTCTGCTACCAACTCTGTCTGTGAATTTTCTGAAATTTCTGCTATGAAATTAATATCCAGCAGCTTATGATTTTCCTCCGCTAAAAGTTTGGCAAGGCCCTGGCCTTTTACCAACTTGGTGGGCTTTACTTCAATATTGAACTCAATCATTTTTGCGATCCAACTTGCCCTCTTTCCATCAATATCCAACTGAGTCAAAACATCTTTTACAGAAGATGAGGGAACATATGCGATGACCTTTGAGTGAAGAATATAAATTCTGAATGATTTTAAAGCTTTTATGAGAGCATAAGCTTGTTTCTCGATAGGGTCATACCTTAGTTCCGCGTCCCTGATTGTCTTGCTGAAGAATTCCATGGGATGATCAAAATCTTCTTCATCTTTCTAAAGCAGGACTGCTGCTACTGTGTCATAGGAAGCAAAGGAAAAGACGTAGAAAGTCTTACTGTAATCTGGGCTGATCAGAATTGGAGATTCAATGATCGCTTGCTGGATGTCCTGAAAAGAGTTTCTCACGGTATCCATCCATTTAATCTCAGACCCTTTCTTCAGCATGCATGTTATGTGTTTGACCAATTCAGCACAATTGGGCACAAACCTTCTGACAAAATTTATCTTACCAAGCAGTGACTGAATGTCCTTTTTTGACCTCGGCAAGGACAGCTTTTGAATTGCCTCCACTCTTGCTAGATCAATCATTACACCTTCTGTTGAGATGATGTGGCCTAAGAGCTTTCCCTTCCTCATAGAAAACTGGGATTTCTTTGGATTCAAAGAGATCCCAAACTGTTTGCATTTCAAGAACACTCTTTTCAAATGTTTCAGATGCTCCTCATGGCAGCTGGAATACACAGTAATATCATCAAGGTATATGAGGACAAACTTGTCCTTTTCTCCCACAAATGCTATATCCATGGCCCTTTGGAATGTGGCCCCAACATTCATTAGTCCGAAGGGCATCTTGGAGTACATAAAGGTACCCCAAGGAGTGGTGAATGCAGTCTTCTCCTGGTCATGAGGGTGAACAGAACTATGATTGTAACCAGAAAAGCTGTCAAGAAAAGACATGACCTTGGCTCCTAAAATCCTCTGTAGCAAGTGTTCCATCTTAGGGAGAGGATAATTGTCTTTCTTAGAGCATTTGTTCAAGTTTATGAAGTCTACACACAATCTGACTTCACCATTCTTCTTCCTCACGATCACCAGATTTGCAATCCACTTGGAATATCTCAAGGGAACTATGATCTTGGCATCTAAGAGTTTTTTAATTTCTCTCTCAATCACTGGCAGCAGGAGAGGACTGATAGGCCTGAGTTTTTGCTTGAAATGAATAGTGTCTTTTTCAAGAGGTATTTTATGCTGAATAATATCAGGATCATAGGTCTTTAGATCACTATACTTCCAAGAAAACACATCGGAAAATTCCCTCAAAACACTACAGTATTTTGACTTCTCATCAGCGGTCAATTCAGAAGACAAATTGATAAACTTGGGCTGGCTTTTACCTCCTATGTTATGCTCTTGAACAGTTGGATCTTTCTCCTTTTTGTCTGGCTGGTAAGGGACATCATTCTGATCAAACAACCTTTCCAGGGGTACCAAACCTTGAGGTATATAGTTGTTTGGCAACTGAACAATGTCATGCTGGCCCAACTTCTCCTTTAGCTCAGGTTCCTGTGATTCTTCCTCATTAAGATTTTGCTGATCAATGTGCAGATCAGAAAAATCATCTACCACTTGGAGAAATCTGCTGAGTTCCTCGTCATCTTCAAAAAGTTTCCAATATTTGACATTATCAGGTAAGGAGGGTCGATATTTTACTTGAATTTCATAGCTGAGCTTAGGGGGCATGGGTGGAATGAATGTGTTGGCTGAAACAACAAGTGAATCAGTGAGTTGATTCATATCCCTTGGTATGTATGAAATTTCAAAAACAGAAAAAGAATCACGCAGCTTCCATACCTCGTCTCTGTATGCTTTTAACCTGACATGCTTAGCTTGAAAGGTGTTGTTTACTTGTTGCACGATGAGGTCTGCATCTCCCAATACCTTCAAACCTTTTATCCCCATCTCTTTGGCTGAATTTAATCCCAACAGCAGAGCCTCATACTCTGCTATGTTGTTAGTGGTTCTGAAGTCGAGCTTGAAAGACAAAGATATAGTCTCCTTTGAGGGAGAGATCAGGACTACTCCAGCACCTGCTGAGTCTTTAGTGCTGGCCCCATCGAAGTACATAGTCCAGACTGCAATGTTTTCACTTTCAGCCTGCTGTTCAATAGGCTTCACTAGCTGCATAGGAGTTGCTTGACCATCGTCAATCTGAAGGATGCATGAACCAAAATCCGTATCCACAGCATAGATAGGATGATTGACGGAATTCTTTCCATCGCTGATGATATAAGCAAGTTGATTTTCCCTGTAAAGTCTTTTCATTTCCCCACCAAACACTGGAATCGTAGCGTAGGACATATCCATTTGCAATGTGCCTCCTAATCTTTTTCCCCATGAACGAGACAAAAGCAGCCCAAACTTAGGTGGAATATCAGCAACCACCACGTCCATAACCATGCTCCTCATTGGCAGTTGAGCAAGGTTAATAACCATGTATTTGATGAGGCCGAGACATCTGAACTTTCTAGAATCAAAGGAAAAAAGATCTTGGTATGGTTTGGTGACTTCGAGACCAAGCTCATCCATCACAGCCTTAGGCATAAGGTTATTTGATGCCCCAGAATCGAGCAAACAATTGTGAAGGATTTTGTCATGGACATTCAAGGATATATAAAATGGTGGACAAGAATCGTCATAGTCTTCTATCATAGGTCCTATGGTAACTTTAGGCTTATCATCTTGCAGATTCATGAAATCATCTGACGGAGAGATCTTAGGCTAAAGAGACTTTAAAATGGCTGCTTTAAATACTTCATTCTTCATGAGTTCAGTTAAGGGCATTGGTATCTTAACCTTTTGAATTTCTGATTCAAAATTGAAAGAAAGGGATTGTCTGTCTGAAACCTTTACCTCATGGGAAGGAGCCTTTAGGCTTACTTTCTCTTTGGTTGGGGGCTGAATTTGTTTCTTCTGCTGTTTGGCTGGAGGGGTGTTTTGTTTTTCAGGAGCTGGAGGCTGATTGGCAGCAACCTCTTTGCTTTTTACTGGGGCAGACTCTTCCTTGTCCTTCACAGGGGCAGCAATAGGTGTTTTTGGAACAACACTTTTGGACCTTAAATTGTAGCCTTTCTGATCATCTTTCAAGTAGACAACTTCTTCTACACTTGCTTCCTGAATTTGCTGATCCATCAGGGCCTCTTCATAGTCTACCTGTGTTAAGAATGAAGTATCATTCTCATCACCAAAACAATTTATCTCATCTGCATCCTCGATTTCATCGTGAGGTGGCAGTTGTTCTTCATCTAAGACTACATTTTGAAATGGTGGCCTGACCCTATGATCATCAACTAAATTTCTATCTCTTTGAAGGATCTGAACTTGTGGATTATTCCTTCCGTAAGGAAAAGCATTTGAATTTCTGGGAGCGAAAGTATTTGGCTCTTTCACTCTTGCTGGTTGCTGATTTTGGACCTTTAGCCTTGACATTTCAGACGTCAGACTGTCTAACATCTTTGCCATCTTCTCCATTTGACTGCTAGAAGATGAGGAAGGCTCAGCAGCAGACTTCTTCTTCTCAGCCCTTCCTTTAAGCTTTTGTGATGCTGTAATGTTAGACTCAACCTCGAGAGAATCATCTTGCATTATAGCAAGCGTGGCTGATCGTCTTTCCCTAAGGATCAGACAAAACTCTACATCAAAGGCAGCAGAGAATGTGATCTTTGCCGATGCATCACTTGGTTTAATCTCTGTAGGGATCTTACCAAACATTTTATTGAATCTCTTGATAAAGTCCGAGACTGATTCTCCATCTCCTCTCTTCAAATTTCCAAACTCAGAAATGTAGTATAGCAAATATCTTCTTTCTCCCCAATGTTTCAAGAATGCTGCATCTAATTGTTCAATGCCAGTGATTGAATTTGCTGGCATCTCTTTGAACCACTTTCGGGCTTGGCCATCTAAACTCTGAACGAAAACTCTAGTCCACACATCTTCTTCTGAAATATTTATGTTTTCTGCATAAGCATAAAATGCTTCAATGTGTTCTTCAGCAGTATACTCCCCTGCTCCTGTAAACTTCGACATATATTTCTGGTAGTCACCTGTTGGCATGGTAGACAGGGGGTTTGGCAAGACAAGTGGGGCATATCTGTTTGCCAAGATCTGTTCCATTCTGGTCAAAGGGGCAGCCATGGCAGTCTTGGTGATTGATACAAACGAGGAACTTGCAGGAGATAACGAAGGATATGAGGAAATTATAGGAGATGATGGAGGAGATGAGTTGCCTGAGTTGGAAAAGAATGGCTGTCTTACTTCACCCTGAGCAGAAGTTTCGGAAATAGATGGAAAGTAAGAGGCTTTATAAAATTGGCCAAGCAACAATGCTAAATTTCCTTCTCCTTTAGAGGACAGATCATGGAGAATTTCTTCAAGAACAGGCAGATTGGTGTAAGTGTGTAAAACACTTTTCGAAGGTTTTCTAGGTGATGAATCCAAAGGAGATGAAGAGGAATATTCTTTCTGTGGGGAGGATTCAGTATTCAATTCTTTTGGATGGGATGAAATATCAACCTCAAGGACAAAATCAGTAATATTAGAAGAAAAAGAAGGTTCTTCTACTTTAGAAACTTGAGATGAATTTCTTATTTCTTGGGAATTTTGGGATTCAGCAGGGGATTCGACCAAAGAATTTTCAGATATGAAAGGATGAGTATCAGTTGGAATACCTGAATCAATTGCACTTGCAGATCCGGAAGCCTATCTTTGCAAAGATTTTCCCTTGCTGATGATTTTCTCTGGATCAGGAACTGATGTTGTCAATGGGCCTTCTGGGTTTGCCCTGGTGTGAGCTCTTTTGGGAGCCACTTCGTTTCAATGGAGTCACCAGATAGAAAATGTACAACCTAAAAGTGTCTAATTCTTGTCTATCATCAAGAACTAGATCTATGTCGTCTCCCAGAGAAGCTGAGCTTCGATCTCCTCTCCCCGGCAATGACGCCAATTTGTTATCACTCCAGGAAACTCTCCTAGGCTGTAAGTTGGAGATGCCTGGTAACTAACTCTTTTTGGAAATATTTTCTTAATATTTGGTGTGGTTTTTGGATCAAGATGAATATCTAGGGACTGGACTGTGTTTTCAAGACTGTCTAGGAATACAAAATCTCACAAGGCCTTCTAGCAATGCAGTCAGACAAGGTTTGATTAAATGGGGAAGAAAACAGCTATTGAACCAGATTATACTTCATACCAACAAGAACAATGGGTTTAATAACCACATAAATAACTTATGATTATCAGCTAAAACAATCAACCAGTGAGATGACAGTCACTGCAAATTGAATGAGCATCAACAAAGAACTTTCACTCATAAGATATCAGAGAGCAGAGGAGAAAAATCTGACAACACAACTGAAGGAAGCTTGAATTTTTTTATAAAATAAGAATAGGTCTTTTCATTACAGTTGCAGCATCATAGAACCCAAAATCGAACACTTGGTTCGTCTCAAAAATAGATATTTATAGTCTTACAAACAGTTGTTACGGATCCTAAAAACAGGGATCTGCATTTAATAAAAACAACTCAATTCTATCTAAACAACTTGAAAGTAAAGTCTTTAACAACTAAACTAGAAAGTCGAACTGTCTTCAATATCCAAAATCCCCAGCTGCATCCTTGAGCTCTTGATCTCTGTAATGTGGTGAAAAATAACAGGACACATGTATTTGACTGTTCAATTTCCCAATGTTTATGGTCGAATTTTTAGGAAATGGTTTTGCATGTGTAACCAGAAAATCCCTCGAATCCCTGATGTTGAACTTCTTGCAGGCGATCTAATAGTCCACCGATACACTGGAATCTCTTCAGAACCTATTTGGAATGAACTGTTGTGTTTTCGGCTTCAAAAATTGCTTTCCCAGCTTTCAACAGCTAACGGGTAATGAAATAATAGCCTGGTGCTGTTGAAAGTCTCGATTGCGCACAAAAAGAGTTTTCACCTTCGAAATTTGATTTCAAACCAAAGTCAGTGGGTATCCGATTTCTCACCTTGCATATTGACGGCGACTTGAGCAAGAACCTTCTTCTCTCTAACACTTTCCTTGGCCAATTTTTCAAACACAACATTTGTCTTAGCGAAGTTATCAGATAACTTCTTATACCTTTCTTTAATCACCCACTCCAAGACCTCTTGTTGGGAAATTACCTCCTTGAGATGTTTAATCTTCTGAGATTTCTTTGACCTGGGGTTTTTTGATGATTCTCCCTGTTCCGTCTGATTGAGGGTTTCATAGTTCTGTGCACACTCAGTTGAATGCTGAGAAATCTTGATGACAGGGCATTGAATTTGCTGCTCAGAATCTGAATCTGAATAGGGAAAGTTAAGAATATTCTTCCATGTACTCTGCTCTGTAGGATGCCCTGTATTCTGCGGTGTAGTCTGCTCTGTGGTCTGCTCAAAATTTAACTTTCTCTTTAACCTGTGAGGCTTCATTCCAGATATTCTGTCCTCTGAAGGTCCTGGTAAGGCCCTTCTTTTTCTTGAGCTGCTTTGAGGAGATGATTGTTTCTTTGCACCCGCCATCTGTTCATTTGCAGTCTGATTCTGGGTTTCAAAACCTTCCCAGAACAGAAAGTGCTCCCAGCTCCTCCCCTGTTGTTTCAATTCTTCCAAGATGATCAATTTTATGAGGCCGAGGTGACATAGAGTAGTTTTCACGCTCAAGGGTTGAGCTCTAATCCTCTTGCATACCTTAGTCAAACTTTGATATAAGAAATAAGGCAAATTAATAGGGGTCTTGCCTGTGAAGTGATCCAGGAGTTTAAAGTGGTACATCATCAATTTATCATATCTTCCCTCTGAGGTAATGCACAATTGGATTCCCTTAAACAATTATTGCCATTCTTCATCTAGATATGAAACAAGCATACCTTTTCTCCACGCTTTGTGCCTGTACCCCTCTTTCAAATAAACTCCGAAATCCAAATTTTTGGGAGCAGTGGTTTTAAACCAGCTCTGACCATTTCTTGGAAAACCTGTAGCTGCGACAATGACAGCCTCATCCACTTTGATTTCCATGGACCCGACACGAGCTCTATTACCGTCAAAGTTCTTGGCAAAGGCTTCTGCTGTAGCCTGGTGGCACCCAATTTGCAACCTTTTGACGAATTCCATACACCCTGCATTAGAAAAATGCTTCTGGACTTCAGGATGTGATTGTAGAAAGGATAAGTTATCTAGTTCTCTCTTGAGTAGAGCGCCACTGCGTTTTCTCACCATTCTGTAGCTCGAAAAACTTTACAATTGTAACCCCTGTAACTGCTAGTCGAGCCGAGGTTCCGTGCTGTTGAAAGTAGTTCGGGCTTCGGCTCTGTTTTGAAACAAATGAAAACTTCCACAACATTCCGGAAACGATTTGTGATATGGAAACCACTGTTTGATTTGATGGTGTCAGGCCGACGGTACCTCCTCTATACCTGCATCACCGAACTCGTATTTTCCACCCTGGATGCCATGAGTGCTGAGCGTGAGTTCTGGGCCAGATTCGAATTACAGTCATATCCTGACATGCATAATCAAATTTCTATCATTGTCCACTCTCATCAGTGCATGCCTTGGATTTACCTGACGTGGGATGATCATGTCATGATTACCTTCAGACGTGGATATCACACACATGATTCTCGCTTTCTTCCACAATGGCCCGTGGAAAACGCCTCTGTCAAATGTTCGCTTACCACTTTCACCAGCGCGCGACTCTGTGGAAAACCCCTGTTAGCTGCAGAAAGTATGCACTTTCAACAGCGCACCCCTTTGTAGAAAACACTCCTTAGCTGCGGAAAGTAAACACTTTCAACAACGCGCCACATTATAAAAACCACTTCGTAGCTGTGGAAAGCATGTACTTTCCACAACGCGCCACATGCGAACTCGACTGTCGGACCTTTTGAAATACACCACTTTCAACAGCGCATTGATTGATGAAAAGCGCACCTTAGCTGTTGAAAGTCGACCCTTTCCACAGTGCACAGTCAACTTTTGGACATTTGTTAGCTGTTGAAAGTGAATTAAGCAAATTTTGAAAAAGAAGACTTCATAGATCACATTATTTTCTAAGATAAAAATAGAAACCTAAGTTTTGCAACTCAAAAATGACTTGAAGTTACAACCTATCACCTAAACAAGCAAATAAATCCACCGGTTTATTTGAGGAGTTAACATGTTCTATTCCAATATTGACCTTCTGAATCTTGATTGGATGTCCAATGAATGGTAGCTCAACTCTTGGTCCTTCCACATCTCTTTGGCCTCCTGTTTCTGCAATTTTCACCTTTCTTGGATCATCATCTTCATCCGCATTGATGTTGTAACAACCTTGCAGTTTCTAGAGAGGCACAGTCCATTCATCCTCTTCTTTCTCGAAAGGGAGGTTAGATGCCTCCTCGAATACTTTTTGTCTTACAATCTACAATGCTTGATCAGCTGAAGGATATTGAATTTCAAATAATAAGGTAGTTACAAAATTTTGAGTCATACCTTCCCAATCTGTAGTGATGAGGCGCAACTCCGCTTGAATGTACCAATTGATAGGGGTTGTGTCTAGTGTGTTGATGAACTTGTGCACCCACTTCTCTTGAGGAATGTTTCTCCAGGATTCTTCACAACTTCGCACATGGTCCTTTGGGCAGCTTCGACCTGTGTATCAAACCTCACAGCCTCCTACTTGTGATGAGAACCGCATTGTCATCAAGGTACAACATTGTACCCATTCTGTAATTTTGTTTTTGTGTGTTCCCTACCATCTTGATGGTGTGGATTTCAGGGCCTCATCCATTGCCAATAATCTTTGTTGCACTAGTACACTTTCTTCAAAGTCCGACAAGAAGGTTTCTAAAGGATTCAGACCATCAAAGGTGGGTAAATTACTTACTGTTGTGCCAATCCAATGAACTTCTCTAGTTAATCTAGCACATTTTCTTGTAGATACTTCATACATTTTATTCTGCCAGTTCTCCAGTGCTTCTTCTGAGTCTGATGAACATGCGTTATCACCTCTCTAGCTGAAGTTTCCATCGGTCATAGGGTTAATTGTTGGAGTACTTTACACACACCTAGAATTTATTTTGACTAAGTTTTTTATTTGTTTATCAGTCATAAATAGTCATTATCTAGTCTCCTATATTTTAGGAGAGAATATTCCGCCTAGAGAATATTCTCTTTGAGTTCACATTTCAGTTTGACTAGTTGAGTTGAGTTTAGATGTTGCATTGGGATCATCACCATGCTAATTCGAACTTTCCTTGGTATCATCACCAGAGTGGCGCATTAGCCTTGAGTCCCTGAGTTAACTCCTCACTACTCTCTGTTCTGTCAGTTAACTGAAAACTAGTTGACTAGTTAACTCAACTAGGCGGCAATTCACTCCCGTAACTACCCGAGAGACTAGAATAGGTGGAAGTTCACTCCCGTAACTGCTGATGTGTGTCCAGATCACTCTATACCACCACTATGGAGACTTGGTTCACCTCAAGTCGAACTCATTGAGTTATACAGAGTATATCATGTGTAAATTATTCATTTATTCATAACAGTTAATGATAATTCTTCCATTCTTTCTCTCCTTCTTATTCTTTCTCCAATTCTCTCTAAAAATGTGTGTATTATTGATTAAATAGATCTATTTTGTGAAGGTTCAAAACATTTACATGGTATCAGATCCAACAGACTGCTAAGAAAAATCTATACCAAATTTTTTTGCAAGTACAAAAGATTGAAGATAGCGGAAAGATGGAATTCCAAAAAGAATTCATTCTTACACCTTACAAATATTTTGCATGGAAGGAGAAAATATCCATACATCTTCAATCCATAGGGTTGTATAGGTTAACCATGAATATAGATGCATATCTGACATCAACCATAGAAAAAACCAAGTACTTAAATCGCATGGATGAGGCACTCAGAACAATTTGCAATCTTAATTCTCCCGATCTCATTTTTCATATGTCTTCCTGTAAGACTCCCAATGAATCCTAGAACATATGGGAAGGGATCTTTGGAAAATAGGTTGAGATGAGGGGACACATGCTAGAGGTGGAGATGCTCACATTGGATCCAAAAAGCTTCAATAATATCCAAGATTTATTTACAAAATTCAAGGATTTACTATTGCAACTCAAAGCTTGCGGGGTTGATAAATCGAAGGAGGAGAAACAAACGGTTCTCACCATTCCATTCAATCTTGGTCCTGAATTCTTAGTTGTTAGGACCACATATTGTACCCTTTTTGCCCATACTTTTTGCTATTATTTTACCCTTCATCACCTGCATTTTGACTTATACTATCATTTCATCTGATCATTCCAAGGTATACAACGTCCTTTCTCATTACTTTATGCTTAATCCGTTTTGCATAATACTTTACATTACTTTTGAACCTAACCATTGATTAGAAGTGTAGAAGTGTCCATATTTGCAGAATAGTATTTCAGACCATTGCTGAAACACAGAACTGCACAAGCCGTTGTTGAGCTGATGCTGAAACACGGGAGCTGCTACACAGTCCGAGGATGCATATGCCGAAACACGAAGTAGCTACACGATTCAATGCAGATGCCGAAACACGGAGCTGCTACACAGTCCGAGGATGCATATGCCGAAACACGAA
>WSFP011540728.1:0-11666 GCA_009831015.1 Picea engelmannii | reverse complement strand
ACACACACACTTTCTCAATCCTTGCATGAAGAAGATCAAATCCTCTTGATAGACTTGCTAGAGTCTCCAAGCTGTTGTTCAAGCTAAGTCCTTCACACAATTCTTTCACCAATTCTCCAATGAATCTTGCTTAACCTTTTCCACAAGAATTCCCTCAATATATAGGAGATAATGAGATAGTTACTTGGATAAGAATGATCCCAAAATATCAGGGAATCCAGTACTAGGATAACCATTTGAATGCCAACCCATTCTTCTAGAAGATTCCCTTCTAGAAACATCGAGAATTCATCTTTTTCCATGCTTTAGGAAGAGTTCGAACCCTGGCTATTCAACACAGTGCGAGAAGTTCGCACCCTAGCTTAAAGCAGCCTGCGAGAATGGGTCATTCTCGCACCCAAATATATTAGCAGCCTGCGAACCTTCTCCAAAAATGAGTTTTCTGGGAAGAGATGAAAGTAACTTTTCTCAGGAGAAAGTTCTTATGAAGAGCCTGAGTACACCATCATCAATACATCATCATGACGACCAAAATCATGGGTAACACACTAATCCCAAATTATTCTTTATTTGTTTGGTAATTGTAAAAATCCTTTGTTTCTAGCATTTACTTAGCTTTTTGTCGTCACCCTTGATGACCTTCTTTTCCTGGAAATGCAACCCATGTTGCCCTTGGTTGGGGCATCATCTCTCCTTTTCTCATTATGAAATCTTTCATAAACCCCGAGTATCCCAAAGTCCATGCACTGATGATATCTGAGTTTGTCCACTTTGTCATGCCTCTGGAACAATTTAACCCCATATCTAGTCATCCCCCTGACATTAGATACAATTTTACAGTTGTTGCCAATCATCCTTCAAACATACCATGAACCAAGGGCAGTATTGAGTCTCACCGCATATTGAATTCATTCATGTTCCCTATCAGTTCCTGATCATATTCCCGTGGATTTCATGAATCCCTTTGCTTCTTGGCGTCGCGTCTCCCTTTTTGTCGACATTAACACAGTTTCCAGAAGGGCGACATTATCTTGACTCTCAATACCTTTATAATGAGGAGTCTCAAATGACACAGAGAGGACCATCATTGCTCTCTGATTCCATTGACCCCCATAACATTCGACTTTAGAAAAATATCATGTTTATACGGTGGGTCTTACTATGCGACTATTGCATTTTTTTTTTTTAACCAGCCGAAGACCTCTGAATTTGTTAGTCCATCAATGCCTATGAGTCATCGACACTTATTACAGGCATCCTTGCCTCTTTTCAGAGTATGTTCACCATTCATAATTATCATCACTCATTATCAAACTGCTCTGGAGGGCGCTACAGTTATCTACATCAGCATACAACTTCATTTATTGTCTTACATTTTGAGTTACATGACACAAGCATGGGGCATGCCCACCTCGTTTGTATACAAATTTTCTTTTTTCTCTCCCTAGAGAAAGATTTTGGGCCCCACAGTTTCCCCTCTCCCTCCAACGGATCGCTCTTGCAGTTCCTCTCAACACTCTTCATTACAATGGCACTCTCAGTAAAAGAAACATCGATGTATTTTGACTATACATATGCTCCTAACCTCACACATCAGGGGGCATCTGTTATCATTGAAATTTTGTCTGCAACATTGCACGCAAATGGTTACATAAATACAACAATGCCAAACAACTATTAGTTCACCTGTAGCACCAAAATGCATTTCCAAGAGGAAAAAACTATACAATTGGGAAAAAATTGATATGTGCTAACTCATTAAAGGAAGCGCATGCACAGTACGTAGGCCAGAGAAGCCCGTAGAGCGCACAATGCACCATATGCACGATTTTGTATGAGAAAATCTGCACACTCTTGTGAATGACACATTTATGGTTCTTGTCATCCTCTCAACCACTTATGGACCAACTCCCAACTTGATTTGACATTCATATCTGAGCTAAATCCGAATTGGGGGTTGGTCAAGGACCAAAGGGTGCCCTAAAGGGACCCTTGTTCACAGTAAGAACCAATCTAATATTGCCTTGAAGAAATTCTATAAATGGAGGCCATGGGTGCACTAAGAAATTAAGATTTTCATAGTATTGTTATGTTGCCTCAATACTCCCTTGAGAATCCTCTTTTCTCCTTGGAGCATTCTAGCAACATTCTAATAGCCCATTCCACTCACCTCTTAAGGGAATATGCATTGATTTCTTCATCATTTGCTTTATTTTCTACCATTGTAAGAAGATATCCCCAATAGGTAACTCAAGATCCCTCCTAAGGAGGAAGAGGGGACTCATAAGTCCTCATTTATCTATGGTGTTTTTCCAACTAATATAGTTTTCCATTGGTGGCATAATCATGGTCATTGGTTTATTGTTTATGGTTCTAAATGTTTCTTATGCATTCTAGTTTTATTTCCTTAGTTTTTTTTAGTTTGTTTACTTGTTTATTTCATGTGATTGGCTTTTTTAACTCATGCACTAACCTCTGTCTTGTCTAGCAGGCCCAACTAGGCATTCAAGTGCCCTTGTTTTGCTCACCCAAGTGACGAAATAGACACAACAAACATCTCCCATTAAAATGAATTAAACCAAGATTTACGGGAGATTATATTATCATGCTCCAACGTTCATTTTAAATACTATCATTAGCAAAGGAACATTCTCATCACCTTATGGTTGTAACTTGACAAAATATCTATGGAGATACCCTAAATATTTTTGGGTGCGAGGACCAGAGTTCTCAGTGGTCCAGAGCTTATGACTACTACTCGTCCCCTTCTTCCCAGAAGGAAGTTATATGGACATCTGGAATTGCATGAGAAGGTTGTTTCCCCGAGTTTTTTGACTGTAAGGAGTTGGTCACTTGTTGCACTGAAAACTATATTATGAACCAACGGATTATCCAGTTGTGGGACCATTCCTAAGTCTCCCTATCGGCTCAAGTATTTCAAAATATGTTAAGACTTCCCAACCCAACGCCTACTTTCAAGGGCGAGAATTGTAGAAAGTTCTTAAAGAAGCATGATCATGAACTGGACCTCTTGTCAAAGTTCTTAGAGAACCCAACGGCCGGTCCCAGAGACATGACCAGATTACAGGTTAGTGCATTTAAAAACCCTTTCCGGGAAATTGCATGGATTTTCATGAGGATAATGGGACAATAAAGTACATCCAACATCTCTCGGATGATTCTGTATATTTTATATTTTACGATGAAGGAACAATACATCTTCCATTGGGGCAAGTTGATTTCCATTGAAATCGCTTCCCTGTTATTGCAATACACAAGGCAGAAGAAATTCTTTATGTCATCTTATTTAATTTTCGCGGTAGCGCATTGCTGTCCATTCCCTGGATTATATATGTGTAAGAAGGTAAACTGTGAATTTGACCCAGTAACCTTCTGGTACCATATATTATGGAGACATGACGCCTCCCAACATTTTTATGAAGTCTTTAATGATTTTGTTTCAGGTTTTAAAGGATTGATATTTGGAAAGGATTTTCCACAATTTTCTGACCAGGCGACCAAGTTCCTGGATAGGAAGGGCACACTAACAGAAATGGAGAACTATAATGTTATAATGATTTTTGGATCCAAAAAAAATCCTTGCTTCCTTCCATGTCACATATCTGGTACAATGTGTTTTGATGAAATAGCAAGGCAGTACACCTACTAGTTGCATTTTTTCCGTGAAAAGAGAAAAAGACAATTCATCCCTCTGCCTTGGAAAGTCGTGGATCTCACAGTCAGGAATATGAACAAGATTGACAGTTTCATGGGCCACTTCCACAGCTTCAATTTGAAATGTGCTGAAAAAGTAAAAGGTTTCGACCTTGATGGTATTTTTGTAGAACACCTATTGGCTGCCAGTTTCAATAGTTCTTTCACTGACACTATCTTGAATGAAGATGAAGATAACACCTCAGTAATACCTGCTTGTGACACCGACAACCTAGAGACAATACTCAACACCAATGATTCATACAAGCAAAAATAAAAAGGCTCGGGTGAGAAAACTAGTCAATCCCCAACCGCCACACCCAATAATACAACATCTCGAAGCAGCACTCCAATGGCCTACCCAAGAAATAAAGTCACACACAGTTCTTCAAGCAGAGGAGATAAGAACCCTCCCTACGACAAAATTGAAAGTTCTCACAAACTTTCTGCGAGCAAAAAACGAAAAACAACAGTGCAAGAATAGGAGGGACTGAGGGGAGAAATAGATATTCACCATCTATCCCTCGACGATATGGAACTAGAAATTGACATTAACAAAATGTTCACTGACGATGACCAACTAGAAAATACTACTTCGCATAATCCTGAGATAGAAATAATTGGGATCGATACCTTGGATGAAGAAGAGTCTTTTGCATTTCAAAACATTGTTTTTGACAATGAAACCAAAAAATTGGTTATTGAAAATAGAGATGTAAAGAATAAGAAAGGGAAATCTCGTTCAGAAATGAACCTATGGAACATGCATCCTTACTAGATCTCCCAGATACACCGAGCAACTGGAGATGATCTAGACAACTCTATTAGTGGCCTTGAAGCGGAGAACGTCAAGTTAAAGGAGCGAATCAAAGAATTGGAGGGAGCTCTAATGCCTTATCCACTATTTGCTACTCCTTTGGCAATGATCGGGCCCACCGCACTTGCATAAAATTTAAAAGGATCAGCAAGTCATCTCACATCATCTTGAGGCTATGTGGAAAAGAATATAAAGAGAAGAATGGAATTAATAACATAATATTGGGAGATGTCAAAGAGTATGGTCTCTTTTGGAACAAGAGCGCATGCTTTTCATGAGTATCTGCAAGCAGATCTCAAGAACGAGCAAGGTTTCTACCTCGATGAATTTGTACCGTTTGGTGTTAAATTTATTGGTATGACAGAATTTAGAATAAGAGAGGACGATCTCCCTTTGCTGGATCAAATAAACCAACTAAATGCATGCTGGAAAGAAAAGGTAAAAAACCTGAATGGTATCGTTCAAGCATGTAGCCAGGCCATATCTAGAAGAGACAAACTATTCAAGAGGCTCACTGAGATAGATCTAGCTAGCAGCACCAATGAAGTCCAAGACCCGAAATTGATATTCAACTCGTTTTTAACCAAGAAAGTATTTGATAATCAAGTTTAGATCTATAAAAGACTGTCATTTGAAAATTTCTATGGCATTCTGGATGCTTCACACGGTTCCCATAACCGCTGAGGAAAGTCATAAAAGGACATCAAAAAGAAAATGACAAGGCATGGGACACCATCATAGTAAGTTGATATTGATCACACTCTTTTGTATTTGTCGATGTCCTGATCCAATTACTCTATCTCTTTAAATACAAATATTTAACCGAGGACTGACAATTTTCTCTTTCTTCTTGCTAGGTCTTGTTGCTTTCCATCGCCGAATTTCTTCTTTCTACAAGATTGATTCTTGCACATATTTGTTTTGTAGTCCGTCGGAGCCCCAATCCCAGTCATTATGGCAAACACATTTAAATTTCACAGAATATGTACTGAACTATATATTTTTTTACAAATTCCAAGACAACTGGAAATATTCTCAAACGTATTTTGTAACCTAGTTTATCTGAATATAAAATATTTTAGGTTGTTCTATGGTGATTTTTAATGTTTCGTGTTGTTTTTTGAATTTTGTATTTTTTTTTTTTAAATTAACTCATTTCCCTGTACATGTTGGGGTCATGTTCCTGTTTAATATTGTGCATATATTGTCGCTTCCTATATTTCAGAATATCCTTCCATATACAAAATGTTAAGTCATATATTTTTTCTCCATTTCTTATGGGTTTGCGAAAAATTTGCAAGACGAAAACACCCTTCAAATTGGAACATGGTTTACATTTGGACCACAAATAATATATTAAGATACATTAATATGAATACATTTGAAATAAATATAAACAAAATCTCTTTAAACTTGAACTTGAATTTCTCGAGATTTTGAATTGGTCGGGGGTTCTCGGGTTAGCGGACTGAAAAATCCTCATCTCCATCTATATCATCACATCATGAGCCCGACTGAACATCGTCCCTTTCAACACTTAGCAAATTATCTCACCGCGAGGTCCCGACTTAGCGCTATCAATTATTATGACTCGTGTTCTGTGATATACATCTTGCACCCAACACTTACGTGATATACATTTTGCACCCAACACTTTCGTCATTTACAATTCGACCCTGGACTCCTGGAATTCACAAGCTTCACTAAACCTGGGTTCACAAAAGTTTCAAACCATTTATCTCTCCCTTCAATCCCTGCCACATTCCTGCCCTTCCTAATGCACATTCATTATGCTTTTACTAGTGACAACTCAACACACAGGTTCGCTTATTGGCATTAATAAGAAAAAACCACATTCAACCGCGATTTACGAGAGTCCGATCGACCGTCGTTGCTTTTCATACCTATCCAATTTTATGGTCGTCGATTCTTGGGTTGACGCTTTTAACGCTCTATAAATTCCCAGAGGTTGTCAGGAAAGAAGAAATCTACAAGAGGTAACTTTATCCAACCACTTCGAAACTGGAATCTAGCCCTACCAGTTTCAGAGAGGGATCTCTCTGTATGATTTAGCTATGTTCTATCTTTAAGATATTAGGCTAGTTATATAAATAAGATTGATTGGTTTGTTGTTGTTTTTGTTAAGTTGGTTGAAGGGGCTTTACGTATCCATTGGGCTATGGGGTCTGTGATATGAAGATAGAAATCTAAACTAGAAACAAAAGATTCTTTTCACAGGGAAAGATAATGCATTCATTGGATTCTTTTAGCGGTAAAATGATGAATTAACAGAAAAGATGAGAATATCAATTAAAGTAAAGAAGCATTTAAGAATTTCTTCACTGTAATATCAGAAGATAAACATTAAAATATTTCAAAGTCTGAAATAGGGTATACGGAGATAAATCCTGCAACATGCGTTACTTTGAAAAGATTTAGATTAGAAAGCAATATGACAACTAAGCATGAAAACATTCAACATAGAAAAGAAAACATCACCAATGAATAACATGTGAGAATCTAGTGAAAACGTCTCTTTGTATTAATGGAAGATCTCTTGATAAAAATTACAGTCTTGTAGCTTGCATGGGCGTAAAGATCAACCCTCAGTACTTCAAAGTTTGAAGTATTTATAATCAAAATTACATACGACCCTATCATTAAAGATTAGGACGTGGCAAATCTAAATTTAGATAATTAACTTAACAAGATACAAAAATTTAGCAAACTGCTTGATGACGTGTTGAAACTTCATGTTGATTTCTGGGGTGAACCATTGGTGAGGCCTCTGCATGACCTCATATGACTAGATAGCTAACTAGGCTTAGACACCTCATCGACTACTCGATCAGATTGCAAACCTCTTCCCATCGAAGGTGACTAAGAACGCTGACTTTGAGTAATCTTCGGTATACTTCATCCATCTCTGTGTACTTGGCAAAAGTTGGCTTGATGATGAAGATGTATTGGATCTCATGTTGTATACTGATGTCTAACTGTAAAGCATCTAAGAATGCCTTGCCCATGATACTGCCTTGTATTCCTGATAATTTTGAGCTATCCTTAGCCACAATGGCTAGTTTCTTTTTGTAATCGACAAGCGTCATTAACTTGTCATTTATAACTCTCATACTAGGAAGGCCTTTCTTCTGCAGAGCTTCAATCTTGCTGAAAAATCTTTGTAGTCCTGCGTCCATGGTATGGACCTTTTCCTCTAGCTGTAGCATCAGTCCTCTCTTGGTCAGGACCCTCTTGACCTCAAGGATGGTCTATGTCCTATCTTCAATCTTCAATTCTTCTAGTTCCTCTCTGGTTTTGGAATTCATAAATTTGATGATCTCGACAGCTTCTATGGGCATCTCTCCCAGTTCTGCTCTTATCTTTTCAATAGCTTGCTGACTTCTTTGCACCAGCTCATTTTTCTCGAACATGATTTGTATCATTGGCCATATTTCATTCATGGACTTGGTGATGTCCATCCAGACACTTTCCTTGACCTCAGCCAGTGTTTTTCCTGCCACTGTTTGCTTATGAAGCTGTTGCAATTCCTGTTTGAGCTGGTCTGATGTTTTTTTTTCCTTGGAGTAGCTAGTTTGGTAAGAGGACTTGAGTTCTTGAAGGTTCTCAATCTCCTTTTTGAGTCTGCTAATCTCTGTCTCTTGAAAATTCATTTCTTCCATGGATTTATCCAGTTCAACAGTCTTCTCCAGGGATGTCAGTGGAGTTGCCGAGGGAATTTCTGCCATAGACGTTGTTCTCACTCCTGTGAGTGGAACTGCGCTCAGTGGAATGACCTCCATGGGATTTGACTGCTCCTTCTCTTTCACTAGTTTTTCCAATTCTGCTTCCATTTCCTTCAACTGTGCATTCTGCTCCATGATGAGCTTGAGCATCTCATCCTTTTCCCCTTCTGTCTCCGCTATTTCCTTTTCCCGTGAATCTTCTGTTGGTGGAAGTTTCAATTGTTTCCTCAAAGATGCTATATCGACATTTTTCTTTTTGAGAATCTCCTCAACTGATTTCACATTCGAGGGATCATATCCGATCTTGAGGACCAGTTCCTCCAACATCTTAATCCTGTTATCCTTGGAAAAGGATGATATTTTTTCTAACTTCAGCTTCGTCTGGACAATGTTCAGAGATACTTGTAACTTGGAGGCAGCAGTAGAAGCATGTGCCAATGTGGAGAAAACCATTTCTCCAGTTTGCCTGTGCAGATCCATTTGATCAGTTGGATGCACATATTTAGTCTAAAATTCAAATGTTGCCCTCTTGTAATCGGTGATTACTTTCAGGTCTGGCACCTGTGCTTGCAGAAACTCCATGTGCATTCTACCCTTCTCAGTGTCGAATGCATACAGTAGTTTGTATTGTGCAGTTGATGTTTGCTTCCAGAATTGAGCATACGTGTTGCTGGTCAGCGTCTGATTTTTCTTTTTGATCAGATCATACTTCTCAAAACTACTCAATTTTGGTCCCATTTTTCTCGGCTAGTTGGCTGGTGGAGTATCTATAGGCTTCTTGGGCAACACTGTAGTCATGATTTGTTTGCTACTTGTACTAAGGAACGACCGATCAACCTCCATAGTTGCAGTGGATTGAATTCCCTTTTCACCAGCCGTGTCGGGTGCTTGACTGGTTTTTGGCCTCTTGGTATGTAGTTGGAACTCTTCAAATGATACTTCAGTGACAGAAGGTGAAATTCCCTGCTTGGGCCTTTTCTCCTTGGGAGCCTGTGGTGTAGTCATCTGTGAGACAGTGACCGAAAGGTCCTACTGTTATGTCTCAACCAGAGTGTTTGGCTCCCATTCTATCTGGTTGGCGAACTTCTCTATCTCAGGTCTGGATGTGTGGACATATGGGATATTCTTATTCTTAAGTCTCATCTCTGAAATTATTCTGCAGGGGTCATAGTGCCATCAGAAGCTAGAAAAAAACTTCATTTCTTTAAGAAATTTGTCTGCTTCCTCCCTGGCACCTCGGCTATTGCAGATGAAAGACCCAATCTACCCTTTGATTTTGAGTTGTTGCTTATTCTTCAAAGACACAAAATGTATGTCATCCGAATTGATCATTTGTATTATGTATTCCAGGGCAAATATCCTCACGGGAAAATACTTGGGCAACTTGTATGGAGCCAATTCACACCCATACGCTCTGATCTCTGTGTGGTCCTGGTACAGGTACCAATCTCCCATTTTTGCAAGATCCGAGAAGTGTAGGATCCTCTAAATTTCCTCGTTTATTCTCGACTCGGGTCTGCCACTGAGCATGCTCACCACAGGATGGTAGAACTGCTCGATAAATTGTTTGAAGCAGCGAAGTCCACACTGTCACCGCCCGTGGCCTTCCATCCTTGTCCATCTTCTGCATCGAAAGGAGAATTTGTCTGCTTGAAAGAATAGGAACATGTAAGCCAGTATTGAGGAATACCATAACATGCCTTCTGTGGAAAAATTTCAGAATTGCTCATGGATGTTGTCTGCGAGGAAGGTGTTGTAGTCGAACTGAGTGGTGGGTTCTCATCTTTGGAGAAGATGGATAGAAAACCCAATATGGGTTCATCCACCCACTGATTCAAAAAATACTCGAGGAGGGCGCAGAGCAATGAGATGACCTAGTTTCCCTTCATTGAGAACAAGGATGAAGGATATGGGGGATTTGTGGTGGGGAGTTGGGCGGCCTGTGGGAGAAAAAGCTCGAAAATCTAATCTCCTTGGGGGAAATATAATTTCTGATACAGTTCTCTGATAATTTCAAGATTGAACGGTGAGACGGCTTCGTCTCTGGATATCTGCATCATCTGGTCAATGGTTTCAGGTGCAATGAGGAAAATAATTTCTCCTGATGAAGAAACTATGGCTCTCTGGTTGGGAAGGAAATGAGCTTGGCATTTGAGGGTGAATTCAGGGAAATGGTGAACCTGGGGGAAAAGATATAGTGGAAGGTTTGACTCTCAGAGCCCAATTTTGTCGCTTTGGTCAAGGAAAACCTCTTTGAGCCATGACTGCAAGTTCGTGAAGTCAAACTTGCATCTAGTGTCTACGATTAAATGGTCTTTGTCGGCCAGACGGATATTGTTGAGGTCGACAGGGGGCGGGATGAAAGGATTTTCCTCAACTTCCGTTCTTTTTTATTTTGGCGCCATCGCTGTAAAAATACCTGCAAATCAAAAAATCACTAGTGGGGATGATGGTGGCTTTGGACAGTTAAATGTAACAGAGAGGAAAACGGGGAAAAAATTCTCTGGTGTGGCGACGGGGTGAATGATGAGGGAAAGAAGGGTGAAGTTATTTTTTGAGCAAACGGATACCCGTTGGGTGCGAGAGACAGGTCAACAGGTTAACAGATAGGTTAGACAATAATAAATGGCCAACGGGTCATTTAGAGCATGAGATGGCAGGTGACAATGACTGAAGAATGTGAATGGGCGATGTGGCGGGAGTTGATTGGGGAGTAACCATGGTTAGAGGACTTGTAAAGGGAGAACAAGGGGAATGGACTGACAGAGTAATGAGATGTGATCTCTAGGGGAAAAACGTGGATAATGACGTCATGGGGTGACAAGGTATGTCAAACCTTGGGAGGCGGTGGGATTCTGACCCAATAGGTTCCTGCCATGTAGAGATAAGGGGTACGCCAGAAAGCAATCCATTCCAGACCCCCCCCCTCCGTTAAACACAGAATGGTCGGGGGGGTCCGAAAAACAATATGAGTCGTTGATTTGCGTGCTTTCTCCTTAACCGTAGATCTATGCGTGATGTTTATACTTCATTCTGGACCCCCCCCCCCATTAAAAGAAGAACGGTCGGGGGGGGAGGGGTCTGGAATCCAATCTAGACCATGGATCTAGGGACTGACTCATGATTCGTTCAAATGTGCGCCTTTGTTATTTCCGATTCCGAAACCCCCCCCCACCGTTAAAGGTAGAACGGTCAGGGGGGTCTGGAAAGACTTTTCAACAATAGATCTGGACGCCTGCTCTCTAGTCGTTCATCTATGCGTTGTGCTTAACTGTGAGCACGAAGGCATATGTGCTCTGAGAAACTTAGTATAAGTGCATATTCATGGTTTTTCCCAAGCTTTTCCATGTTTTTATCACCAAGGGGTTAGACATCAAACCTTTTAAACCTCA
>WSFP011540709.1:0-11667 GCA_009831015.1 Picea engelmannii | reverse complement strand
TATGTTACTTATTCTTGCCTCTTAGTAAATTCAATATTTAAAACTTAAGGAAAGTGTCCTATTCTGTCTTGTTTTGTTCTAGATCCAGGTGGATCTAGGGAGATCGGTTTGTGTCCGCACTTACGGATTTATCCATAAACACATGGGCTACAAGGACTATTCTTCTAATCCAAACATACATCCTAGAAGAATGACCGTCCTGGACCATTTTCCCTCCAGCCACTACTGTGAACTTAGGGAAAATGTTTGTCATGTACCAATCTCTCCACTTTGCTCACTACTGTGAACTTAGAGAGACAAACCATTCTTCTAATCCGGACATACGTCCTAGACGAATAAATTTCCATGGTACATCAACAATCTGTCAACCTGGACCATTCTCCATAGGGAGAATGTCTGTCCATCAACACACTGACTATCCATCTAGCTGGAAATCATATCCAACACTAGTGGTAGTCTCCATGGCAATAAATGCCATCCAATAGAACACAACTGTTTCTATCCATAGTAGTACACAACTACTACCCAGTGGTACACAACCACTTCAAGTAGCATATGACCACTAACTAGTGGCACACAATCGCTACTAGTGGATCACATCCACCATAGTGGCATTCAACCAATGTCTAGAGACACACAGTCTCCACAAAAATCATATCATCTGATATCAACAATATCATGATACAAACTGAGTCATATGGGCCATTCTTCCACTCACATCTGTGAGATCTGGAAGAGAATCTGCCCTTAGAAAGTAAAACATTAGCCATGGGCTATCTGGACTATTCTTCCTAAGCATAGAAGAATATCTGTCCCTGATTTTTGAGCCTGGACCATTCACCTAACCGAGCTATTCCTCAGACACTAATCACAATAGAAACCTAGAGAGAATGAGTCTACCCTAGGGAATTCCTGTCCCTGATTGCTGAACCTAGACCATTCACCTAACTGGGCCATTCTTCCAGCACTAATCACAGTGCAACCTGGAGAGAATGAGTCTGCCCTAGGGAACGATTGTCGAAACCATTTCCTAATGGAAATTACTGTCCTGCATCAACCTCCAAAATAGACCATTATTCGAAACTGCTCACAACTGTGAACTTCGAAAGAATGATCGCCCGATGAGGCAAACCATTTTACTTGACCAATACTCAGAGTGAATCCCAAGAAGAATGATTTTCCTAGACCATTCCCCCACATTGGCCACAAGGGGAATCACTGTCTATGGTACATAAACGATCTATCAGAGCATTTTTGTAATACCCTTGTTTCCCCCAGCTTGTAAATATAACTATAACTAGCCAAGAGAATATGGTGGACTAGATATGTGTGAATGTTGGATTTGATGAACCTTTTTGTTATAAAAGGTCAATGTATGTATTTTCTGTTATTAATAGAAAATGGATAAGGGTTGCATAGCTGTTGAAAGGGGGGTTTTCCAAGATAGACCATAGTGCTATGAGAGAGATGGTGAGGGGAACCATGAATGGTTGAGATGACCCCCAACCAAACTAGTACCTTACTGGATTTAATGGCTCAGACCCAGAACAATCCTCAGACCCAGAAAATGAATTACCAGTTAGACTGGTAGCTAGAAGTGTCCTCCTCAAGAGTTAACAAAGATATGGGGTAGAGTACCCATCTGCAAGACTTCCATACCTGACCACGAGCTGGGGATTTAGACCCATGCAACCTTGCTGAGGAAGGCAAAAAAAGTGGTAATTCGTGGGCAGAGGCCGATCGACGCAAGGAAGTAGAGTCGAAAGACTAATCTCAAGAAGAGAAAAGAGCGCTTTCAACTCTCTGGTTCGAAGAAGAAGAATTGAGAAATAAGCTCGTTCTGGGCACAAGAAGTTGCTGGTCGAGTTTTTGTTTCAAGCTGATAAACGGGGCTGACGAGTGACTATGGAAGTAATCGTGCAAACCTCATTTCTTGGTACAGAGAAAACCCGTTGCCAAGATCCCGTGGGAGGAGGAGAGTAACCTTTGTTCCTGACTTTTGCTGAGAAAGAATAAAGAGTCTCTCTTAGAGCATCATGGTCTAGCTCGGGGGTGGCCATCGGTAAATCCGTTCAGGAGTGGCTGTGCCAATGGTTGGGTGGAAACACACACCCCTTTCAACATTCGCTTCACGAATTCTGGTTTTTTGATAAGTATTTTCATACTTTGTGTATTGAAATGGAAATGATGATTGAATATATTTATATGTCTATGACTGAGTTTTGTATTGAATGATTAAGGTAGAAATATGTATTGTCTCTCTGTGAACCTATGCTTTTGAATGGTCTTCTGTTTCCATCAGCTTAGCATCTCGAGAGCTATGGGATGTAATTCTGCAAGAATGCCGGGGAAGGATTTACTGGGATGCTTAAGTCCTGTCGACCTCTAGAATCTACCTTTGTGGGAACACTAAGTTCGAACCTTATGGAAGGAGGGCGCTTCATTTAGACCTTTCCCTCGTGTGACCAAGGGCTCATGCCCATGTCCTTAACCAATTCACGGCTAAGAGATTAGCCCGTAGCCCACGAGAGTTTTCGAAGGACCCATGTGATTTAGGTCTAGGAACCTTGTGCTAGGCCTGAAAGGAGTAAACCTTTCTGGCTTCGGAACCTCGAGAGTTCAGAGCTCTGGAGTGTTTCAACCTTACCACTTGTAAACCGGTCGAAGACCCCTGATTGTTACGGTTACCCACAAGGTTGACTGACGCCTTGTGGTCTCCCTAGCCGTGGAAGATAGACCTGCCCCACCGTTAAACCTTGATCCATTCATCAATCATGAGGTAACGTGAGCCACAGATCCGAGGGTATTCAGGAGTCCCCTTGGCCGTCAGATCTATGCCGAGGTAACTTCGACGAAGTCCTACTTCAGGAGAAAAGAGATGTTTGCTGATGGCAAGGGACTAGAGAGTCTCTTACACCAACATCTCGACCTCCCGTGGGGCTAGGCTAAATCTTCTCTAACCTAAGGTCCAAGCATAAAATCCCTTTGCTTTGTATTTTCTTTTTAAAAATATTTGATTGCTTTTGTGCATGAGTTTATAAAGTAGAGAATCAAAGTTAAATCCAAACTTAAAATAAATTAACCAACTCAAGAAAATATGTACAAGAAAAACTCTAACTTAGTATTTTTGTATTTATTTTGTAAGAAAGTAACTAAAACAAAACTAATGAAGAGTTAATATGAATATGTAAGTGCTAAAATGGGTTGATTAAAAGAAAAATTTATTAAGCGAGAAATTAATTTAAAAACTATCAAAATAAATTATAAAAACTCTCTGGTGATTTGATATTTTAATTTAAGTTAAAATATAATAAATAACAAGAGAACTGAAACAAATAAAATAAATAAAGAAAATAAACAAAAGCTTTTACCTATTAAAATTGACTAATAAAAACAAAATGAAAGAAGCTTATATACACCATTTTACAATAGTAATAAATCCATTAGTTTATTTTACTTTATTTTCTTTTTAGACTTTTAAGTGTTGAATTAAGAAAAGATGAAGAAAGCCGAGATTTAAAAAGAAAACAAATAAAGAAACAATTTTAGAGAGGAAATGATTTTGATTTTTAATTAAAAATGTTCCTCATACAATTTTTGGAGTTTCAGAATTTACAAATCTCTGCGTAGACTTGGGCCAGGTATTTAGCCTTTAGTTATTCTAGAACAAAGTTACAATAGAACGACCAAGAGCGAAAGAAAGAAGAAAGCTGAGCGAAAATGGAATGGAACAATGGTGGTGACAACACAAGGTGAGAACCTGTTTATCAGAAACTGATTAGTGCTGAAATAAAATTAGGCTTAAATACAACAAACTGACAAGTAAACTATTCACCTTATGAGAACCAATAAAGCTCATCCTTGCCTCATCCATTCACTGCTTCACAAGACTCCTTGCTGCCAATAATTCTGTCAATCCCTGTTGAAAGTATATATGATGAATGATAATTTTAAAGAGAAAAACCTCACTACACTCTAAGCACACCTCTCAAAGTTTTCTTCCCCCATAATTGCTGGGCGCTGCTTCTTTTATATTCTTGATAGATAGTTGTAGCAGTGTGGGCAGTTTTAGTTCAATGAACTGAAGAGTAACAGGTTTGGGAATTTTTCCAAATAATAGATATTGAAATCGTTCAAAATATCTCTTTATTTAACGTGTCAATTCCTGTCCCGAATAGTCGGAGTATCTTGGATTCTCTTTGATTTTATGAGGCGCTCGATCTAATTTGGTATATTGTACCAAATCACTGTAAATATTATTTTTGCTCGCTTTTTTCTTGGAAATGGATGTAAGTTGTAAGTATATTTTACAATCACTAGTGTCAATTTAGATCATTTATCACTATGCCAACATAAACAAAAATTTTTGCCTCTTCTTATCGTGAACCCAAGATTTGTACTTCTACGTTGGACTTAGTAAACTTGAACTGTCATGAAAGTTTAATCTGCTTATACTTGTATGGAATAAGATGCTTTTATTTTTCAGTTTTGTTGAGGTTCTGGGTCGTGCGATCTCCATAGCTCGATTCTTGAGATCAGTAACTCCACTTTTCTTTTTTAGTGATGACAAGCAATGAAGTAAGTCTGCATGATCTCTGAACATGTATTGAGAATCGTTTGCATCCACTCGGCCACAAGCTTTAGTGATAGACTGTCTGATAGGTATACAAATGCGCCATAATCTATCTTATGGTTCTTCTCTTATTCCTATGCATGGCAACCTCACACGAGGAGAAAGTTAGTCAAGTTTGCGTCACTTCCTGTAAATCAATTATCTTTAATTATACATCCTTTTCTAGAACAAATGTAGTTGATCAATTTGAAATATCACCATCCAAGGAATCCAAAGCCACGATTGCCTAAACATCCCATGAACAAAAGGTATCCAAAATCTACTCTGCAATTACCATACATCGATTTTTGGTTAGATAGCTTTGCTCCTATGCTTGGTCCATTTCCATTTCAAGTAGATTTGATATGCCAAGCCACCAAATACCATGAATACGCTAACCCATTGTCTATCTGAGAGTGGGTTAGTGCTAAACAATGATGATACCAGAATGTTAAAAAATTTGCGTACAATAGTTATGGTGGTATTTTCCAAATACCCAAACATGCTTATGGTCATAAAGATGAAATTCTGCCCTATTGCTCCAAAAACACATAACCATAAAATATCCCGTGAAGCTTCAGGGTGCTGTTTGCAGAAATGCATTGCCTCAAAACCACCCGCACCTAGGATAAACATATAGAGAGTGTAATATTCCAGATATAAAAAAGGTATGTAGAATATAAATAAATAGCTAGAAATGGAAGATGAACAACAATATAACCAAAATAACACCACAATAATACGAGAATGATGCCAAAATAATACCAGAAAGAACACTTTGATTACTGAGAGCAATGTTCACTTTCCTCTTCGAGGGGGCAACCTCTAGTTGAGTAGAGCTTTGTTACAATAATATCCAAGACAAAAGTTCTCATACCCTCGACTCCTATTTATACTAAATATGTCTATCAAAAGAACTATCTAGAGGAATATCCTTCTAGAAGTGAAAACTTCTATTAGGTCTTCTTACATTGGACTTATTCTTCCTTATTGCTAGGCCTTATTAATATTGACCTTTATTATATGGAAATATATTATTCTACTTATGTGAGGGGTTATGTCCCTAACATGTCCTCCCCCTTAAAAACAACCTTGTCTTCAAGGCTTGAGATGGGGAGATTGCTGCAGAATGGTAGCTGGTTTCCAAGTGGCATCTGTTGGAGTTGTATCTTTCCACTGGATTAACACTTCCTTGATGGTTCGCTGACGTAGCTGATGCTCACGCTGGTCCAAAACTGCTTGTAGTTGTAGCCAAATGGATCCTTCTTCGTCCAACTCATGAAGGTTTGTTTGAGTTTGGAACTTAGTTCCAATCACCTTATTTAAGCAGGAAACATGAAAAACAATATGGAGTTGAGAATGACTGGGCAAAGATAACTTATAGGCCACTTGTCCCACACACTTGATAATGGTATAAGGACCATAAAATTTGGGTGCCAATTTCTGAAAATGGTCAGCCTTGAGGGAAGTTTGCTTGTAAGGTTGCAGTCAGTCAAAGAAACACCTGATCCCCTTCTGCAAATTGACATTTAGAGCGACCTTGATCTTTTTGTTGCTTCATGCGATTCTGGGCCATGACCAAATTATCTTTGAGGGTACGGAGAATAGCCTCTCGAACTGTAAGTGTTTGATCAACCGTCTGGACCTTCGAGACGACTTGCAAATTTGAGAGGACTGTAGGTGGATTTTGTCCATATACCGCTTCAAAAGGAGTCATCCGCATAGCTGTATGGTACAAAGTGTTGTACCACCATTCAACTAGTGGTAACCATTGAGCCCACTGATTCTTCCTTTCTGACGCAAAATACCTCAAATATGTTTCCAAACATTTGTTGACAACTTCAGTTTGATCATCAATCTGGGGATGATAAGCTGTGATGAGATGCAATTGGGTGCCTTGTAGCTTGAACAATTCTTGCCAAAAATTGTTGGTGAAAGTTGGGTCGCGATCAGAATCAATAGAATGTGGCATGCCATGAAGCTTGAAGACCCGATCCATGAAAAGTTGAGCCACAATAGATGTTGTAAATGGGTGTTGAAGAGCACATAAATGAGCATACTTGGAAACACGATCAACTACCACCATGATGACTGATTTATTGTCCGATTTAGGTAAGCCTACAATAAAATCCATATAGATATCTCACCAAATAGCAGGTGGAATCGAAAGCGATTGTAGTGTGCCAGGAGATTTGACAGTTTCACGCTTGTTGCGTTGACACACATCACATTCAACCACAAAATTATGAACCTCCTATTTCATACCCTCCCATAAAAAGGAACGGTTGACCCGGTCATAGGTTTTGGTAAACCCAGAGTGCCCAACTGTGGGTGTAGCATGAAGCTTAGAAAGTACCATGGATTCAAGTTTTGACTGTTTACTTAAATACAAATGGCCTTTGTATTGAAGGTCATCATTGAGCCAAGAGTACCCTGGGGAAACTAGATAATTGGACTGCAATTGTTGTATCATATGAGAACTTTTGGGATCGTTAATCCATTCCCGACGAACAACTTGGAGCCAATATGGTACAATGAAAGAGAGAGAAAAAAGAGACCCTTCATCTTCATATTTTCGGGAAAGTGCATCAACAACCACATTGTCTTTGCCTTTTTTGTAAATGATCTCATAATCATATCCAAAGAGATTAGTCACCCATTTTTGTTGCTTGGGGGAGGAAAGGTGTTGTTCCAGAAAATACTTGAGGCTTTGATGATCTGTCTTAATTTGGAAGCGTTTCCCCAAAAGATAAGGTCGCCAAAGATCCACAGTATGCAAAATAGCCAACATTTCCTTTTCATAGATTGATTTGCCCAAATTTCTCTCGGACAGTTGTTTGCTGGTAAAGGCCAAAGGTCGAACCTCTTGCAGAAGGACAACACCAATTCCTTTCCTAGAAGCATCACATTCCAGGACAAAGGTCTTTGTGAAATCAGGAAGGGCCAAGACTGGAGTGGTGCACATGGCCATCTTCAAGGTTTGAAAAGCCTGAGCAGCTACTGGATTCCAAGTGAAATAATTCTTTTTAAGGAGTGCAGTGAGAGGTGCCACAATCTTTCCATAATTCTTAACAAACTTGCGATAATAACCCGTTAAACCCATAAATCCCCGCAAGATTTTGAGAGTCTTTGGGTGAGACCAATCTTGCATAGCTTCAATATTTTTAGGATCCACCCTGATGCCGTCCTTGCCAACAAGATGACCCAAGTGCTCTACTTCCGAGGCGCCAAAAGCACATTTAGATTGTTTGAGGAAAAGTTGGTGCTAAGAGAGTAGATGGAGAACTTGATCCACATGAGCAAGATGGTGTGTCCAAGTTTTGCTGCAGATGAGGATATCATCAAAGAAAAATAACACAAAATGACGGAGAAAAGGACAGAAGACATGATTCATCAGGCTTTCGAAAGTGGAGGGAGCATTACACAAGCCAAAGAGCATGACCAAAAACTCATAGTGGCCCTCATGAGTTCTAAAGGAAGTCTTAGGAATGTATGCCTCTTTCATATGGATCTGGTGGTAGCTCGAACGAAGATCAAGTTTAGTAAAGAACTGGGCGCCACTCAATTCATCCAAGAGGTCATCAATGACAAGAAGGAGAAATTTGTCTTTAATGGTGAGTTTGTTGAGGGCGCAGAAGTCAGGACACATGCACCAAGAAAATTCTTTCTTAAGGACCATGACCACATGAGAAGAGTAGGGGCTCATACTAGGGAGGATAACACCTGCGTTGAGCATTTCTTGAACCATTTTCTCAATTTCATTTTTTTGGGAAAAGTGGTGATGATAGGGACATATATTGGGAGGAAGGCTTCCTGGGACAAGGGGAATGGAATGATCATGAACACCACGGGAAAGAGGGAGTCCTTGGGGAGTGAAAAAAACCACTTGATGTTTAGAGAGGATGGATTGGAGGTCCTGTGACACAGAGGGTGTCTCAATGGCTTGTATGGCATGAAGTTGGGAAATAATGCCAGAATGACATTTTTTGAGCAGTTTTCCATGCGATGGGAACTAATGATCTCCGGGGAACCAAAAATGATGACTTGGAACTTATATTGTTGTTCCTCCTGGTCGAATTGCATGGTTAATTCTTTAAAATCCATGAGAATGGGACCCAAAGTCCTTAGCCATTCTGCACCCAACACAATGTCACAACCGCCCATGTCGATAACAAACATATGAGATTTTAGATGGTATTCACCAATTTGGATACACACATTTTCACATCGTCCTCCACATTTCATGGACCCACCATTGGCAATCATGATTTGTAAATTATTGACTACACAGATATAGCAATTAGTTTCTTGGGCAGTGCGGCGATGAATAAAATTATGAGTGCTGCCACTATCAACAAGAATGACGACCTTCCTATGCTTGATGTAACCAATTAGCTTGAGATTTTGGGGAGCAGAGAAGCCAGTGAGAGCATTTAGGGAAATGACTGGTTCTACTTCAGGAGGGTCTGAGGGAGGGGTTATATTAGTGGGTTCAAGTGACACAGACACAAGGGGAGCCTCAACATCCTCTTCTGAAACATCCTCCGAGATAGCCATAAAAATATTTTGTTCCTTACACTTGTGTCCCTGAAAATATTTGTCATCACAATTATAACAAAGGTCTTTGAGTTGGCGTTCAACCATTTCGGCCTTGGTCAATTTTTGGATCTTTAGTGGAGTAGAAGAAGGAGTGGGAGTTACTGGTTTAGTGCAAGGAATAAAGGAGGGTTTGCAGTTTTGAGAAGAGACAACCTGTTGTGCTTCCTTAGCTCTTTTAGTAGTGTCCACCCAACTCTAAGGCTGAGCCATGAGGACATGAGCACAAATCTCATCCTTGAGGCCACTGATAAAACATTCTCGGAAAAAATCATTAGACACGCCCTTTGTATGAAAAGCAAGTCGCTCAAAAGAAACTATAAAGTCTTCCACTGTGATAGATTGTTTCAACTTTGTCAAATGACCTAAATGGTTGGTGTCAGTGTCAAAGCGTTCATAAATCTCTACCACAAAGTGTCCAAGCTACATACCCTTGGTGGACATTTTTTCTCCATTGCTACCATTGCCAATGTTCTTGATCTAGATGGAGAATGCCATACCAAAGTTTGGCCAACTCATCTGTAATGCCATACAAAGAGAAATAATGTTCCATTTGAGTTACCCAACCAGTGGGATCCTATCCATCAAATTTGGTCACATCCACATGCGGAAGGCGTAGGTCATGTTGAAAGTGATGGTATTGAAAATTTTGGGAATGAGAGGAAGTTTCACCTTCGGTATGCAAAGGTGGGTTAGATAAGGGAAGATCTGTGGGGATATGTAGCTTGGCGAAGAGCGTCGTAGCAACAGATTCAAGCTGGGTAGTAATGTCTTGTTTGAGATCTTGTTTGACTTCCTCGATTGAGGCAACGACTGAAGCAATGATGGAGGAATGCATTTTTTTATTGATGGAGAGGATATTGGCACTGAGCTGTCGCACTTCTTGTTGGGTTTCTGTGAAATTAGACTGCAAGGTATTGAAGCGAGCTTCCAAGTCTTGGTTATGGGTATGGGCCATGATGATGAGGGAACACGAAAAGGGGCGGGTGGGACCACATAGAAAATGCGTTATGGGTGAAGTGTATCACAACGATCAGGGCGATGAGTTGAATCCAATGTGGTAAAGCCCAAATAAGGGTGTTGGAAGGGGGTTGGGTCCATAAAAAAAAGTGCTGAAAAATGATAGGAATGATTGCGATAAGGGCGAAGAGAGAAATCCAATAAAATATGTATCAAATAATGGTGCCAACAGGATCCAGACTATTTTTTTTTTAACTCCCGTAGAGTTATACTCCAATCTGAAGAATACTGCAATGATGAAATGTCCAAATGCTTAACAAGAAGAAATATGTAGTAATTTCGCAACTCAAATGCAGGAGACACAATTGCTCCATAAGAGATCTTGTCTGTTCTGTTTTCTTTTCCGTCCCAAGGGTTAGGTATTCAAGGGTTCTACAGACAAGGGTTTTCCCTGTGCTATAACTCTTTGATATACGTGTGGGGTACAACATTAGTACTCAACTCAATATCTCAGGGCACCAGCTAAGGAGGCTAGACCGTTCTCTTAGTCGTACTACCTGACTACCCAACTACTAGAGAGTATCTTCCCGAGTGCTGTTCTTAGTGGCACTATAGTAGTCAGGTGACCGATGGGTTTTTCTATGGAGGGCTTTAGGAGACCTAGGTCGATCTGTATATAGGTGCTTTCTAATGCGCTACCACTCGAAGGGGTACCAATAGGGGTTACAAGGGTGGTCAAAAGATGTGCGCTTAAGAACCACTTGTATTTCATGCGTGTGTGAATCCCCGACTGTGGGTTTATGTACATAACGACAGATCTCTGTAGCTTAAAGACATCGAAATACATCTCTACCCTGAAAAAAATTAACCCACAATTTTCTGTCGAGGAACCTCACTCTGATACCACTTGTAATATTACAGATATAAAAAATGTATGAAGAACAGAAATAAATAGCTAGAAATGGAAGATGAACAACAATATAGCCAGAATAACACCAGAATAATACCATAATGATGCCAAAATAATACCAGAAAGAACACTTTGATTAATGAGAGCAATGTTCACCTGCCTCTTCGAGGGGGCAACCTCTAGTTGAGCAGAGCTCTGTTACAATAATATCCAAGAAAAAAATTCTCATACCCCCGACTCTTATTTATACTAAATATGTCTATCAAAAGAACCATCTAGAGGAAGATCCTTCTAGAAGCGGAAGCTTCTATTAGGTCTTCTTACATTGGACTTATTCTTCCTTATTTCTAGGCCTTATTAATATTGACCTTTATTATATGGAAATATATTATTCTACCTACGTGAGGGGTTAGGTCCCTAACAGAGGGAGTACATAGAACTCCAGAGATTCATCCCTAGCATGATGTCCCATCCACTAGTGCAAATAAAGATACACCACTAGCAACAAGAAAAGTGCAGATGTATTCAAGAAAAGTATATTTGATTCCATAAAACAATGCTCCTTCACTTTACCCGCTCCATATTTTTG
>WSFP011540702.1:0-11673 GCA_009831015.1 Picea engelmannii | reverse complement strand
GCTTCTCGGTTAGCTACTCTTGCTTCTTCTTGAACACATTCTTCCCAAAGACTGTCAAAGTGTAGTTTCTCCTTTCTGGCACAAATAGTTTGGATGAATGCATCCCAAGGTCTTGTGAGACCATTAAGGGCTATCATTATAAGTTCGTCTTCATCTATAATATCATCTATAAGTTCTTTGAATTGTGATATTCTGGAGAAATATTCTTGAATTGTTTCTCCTTTCTGCATCCTTGTACTTTTGAGTTGAGTTCTTATATTCATCTTCCGATTGATGTTATTTCCTTCATACAATCTGGTTAGGGCATCAAACATTTCTTTCATAGTCTTATTTGGGTCCACTTGAGGAATCAAGTGATCTTTAATAGAATTTGCAATGATTCTCTTGGCCCTAACTATGTCCTTTTGGTGTTTTGCTTTATCTGCAACATTGGTAGGTTCTAGTACATCTTCTTCGATGAATCTTTCTAGGTCATTCTCTTCAAGATTGAGAGCAATCCTATACTTTCAGGCACAGAGGTTTTTCACACCTTCTAGCTTGTCAACAAGCTTAGTGCTTGTAGACATCTTTACCTGGAGCTAAGAAAATGACCAAAAAATGAAAATGCTCAAAATTTAATTTTGAACTTATCAGGAGGTGTGCTTGGTTGAGGCGAGTAGCCTGGTGTAGTTAGATTTCATAAAATCCAAATTTTGCCCCTTCAAACTTGACCAACGGATTTTTGGACTGGTGCTTCTGGTTTTCTGGTACTTCTAGTACTGGTGAAAACTAGGGTTTCACTTTCTGAGAGTTTTATCCACTGAAAAGGTGTGTTGATGGTGCCAATGAGTTCCCTAGGCTAGGGCGCACTTTTCTAGATGATCTTTGGGCTAAAATTCCTCTTTAATAAAAAGCCCTAATTTTCTTGTACGACAACAATGACGCTTTTCGTTATCTAGTGAAAGATGATCTCTTAAGCTTAACTCTGATTCCATGTTAAGGGTTAAGCTATAATTAGGTTTCTTTTCGATTTACTAGATAACCATAGCATAGATAGGATCACTGAGAGAAACACAATCACAAGATACACAACATTTATCCTAGGAAACCCTCATGGGGGAGAAAACCCAACAAAAACTTCCTTAATATAGATAGCCAATACAATGCCAAGATAATAAACCAAACACTAGAGAATATCCTCTACTGAGCAATGCGCCTCTCTCTCTTCCTTCTTCCGGTAACTGGCAACTGCAACTTCCTTCAAACTTGTGCACTAGATGAGTGAGTTGAGTGAGTGATCAAATGAGGCGTTGACTTCCTTTATTTATACAAACTGGCAGGAGTTGGAAAGGTGTCTCTTCACTAGCCAGGGCCGACTTGTCTTCTTAGTGGTTAAAACCACTTTAATTAGCCTGGGGGTCGATTTCTCAATTTGCATAATATATTTAGGGTTTGACCAATCCACAAGAGGGGATTCGGTCAATTACAATGCCCGACATGATCAATCCACAAAGGGGATTGATCTAATGAATAATAACTCAATAATAAATAGAATACTCTTTGCAGTTACAATATTTCAACAATATTCCCTAATAAAAACTCATCCACCACAAGGTCATTATCTTTTCCTAAAATCACAGAAATAATAGAGATAATTTGTCTAGGAATTTCAGGAAACAAGCTAGATTTGAGAATAACATTATCTGCAGGAATATCAAGATTCTTGCACAAATATGACTATAACAGGGCAGCTCTATCTTCAGGTTTTAATTCTCTGAAACATTTGGCTAGTACAAATTCATTTAACATTTCACTGTCTGGGTTTAGCGGCCATCTTATCATTTCATAACTAGATTGAGGAGTTATTTCAACGAGTATAGACCTGGTTTTAGAAATTATAGTTATCTTGGAGGAAATGTAATTCGAGGCGCACTAGACCATGAATTTGGGGAATTCATATACTTGTTGCACCAGAAATTTCGATAAGTCGGATTCCCAAGCATGGTAATGGTTTATCAAATCTCTAAATTTTTGAATCACTTTCTGATGTAATTCAAAAGAGTCAAATGACAGGACTAGGTCTAAAATGTCTCTGTCTCTGTCAACCAAATCCTCTTCTTCCACAGACAGTGGTTTGTTGGTTTTAGCTAACTTAGATGACTGCATTTAATAAATGAAGAAGAAAAGAGAGATTTTGAGTTACCCGGGAATAATATAATTGAGGAATATGCTCAGGATGAAATGGAGGATGGCACATGTAAACTAGATTGTGTTATCGGCGTTTAAATTCTTTGTAAACCCAACAATAAACAACAAATTTTACATTTACCCATTTTTAAAACGTAATTGAATTTGTGGCGGTTTTTAATTGGCAAAGAATTTAATTAAAAATAAAATTCACTTTTTACCTTCTTGCCTATTATCGTCATTTGGGACATGTGTCGTCTCTGCCTTGATTGCAGGGGGGTTCATTGTGGTTATATTAACCATAACGGGGGGGGGGCAATGATCAGATACACGATACGTCACAAGGATTTTAACCTTGGTTAAGTTTCACAGCCCCCGCCCCTTTTGTTAACCGTCGAGCACACGAGGGGGGGGGACGCAATTGATTGTGGACCATTGACCTGGAACATCAACCATATGATCATTTCTGCAATTAAATGTGCATTTTATTAATATAAACCATATAATAACTATATAATATCAAATTATTATTAAAGTTTCTACTAAACTTTAATAATAACATTTTATTTAACAAAACTTACACTAAACTAATAAATATTTAAATAAAAACTAAATCAAACTAATCTAAACAACTCACAAACCTTATAAAACTAAAATGAATCAAACCTCGATGATATTTTTAAAACTTTTATTCAAATATTATTTATGAAGTATAAAAATCTTAAAACTTTAATAAAAACGAACTTCATTATACATTCATACTTTATTTCTAAATTTTAATAAAAAAAAATAGATTTTGTTACAACACAAAAATCAAATGAAGGCTTAAGTGTGGAACACCCTACTTCCATGGGAGTCTCTAGACTTTTTTTTTAATAATATATTTTAATATTATTGCTTAACTTCATTATACATTCATACTTTATTTCTAAATTTTAACAAAAATTTAGATTTTGTTACAACACAAAAATCAAATGAAGGCTTAGTACTTCTATGGGAGTCTCTAGACTTTTTTTTTTTTTAATAATATATTTTAATATTATTGCTTGGAGGAAAGTTGGATCTAGGTACCTCTAGAGCTTTTTCAATCATATTTTATTGTAAATTAGTTCGAGAGAAAAAGCTATAAAAGGAGAGACACTTCTCAGTTGCAAACCAAAAATTCAAGTGGAGAGAATCTCTCCTAGAAGTCCAAGGGTATTGTAAATTTGCAAGTTCCAAGGGAAGGCAAGGATTTGGTAAAGTATGTGTCCTTTGCTACGGTATAAATCATATTAATATTAGATCTACCATATCAAATCCTATGGTATATGTCTCTCTGCAAATTTGTTATATGTTTCTTAGATTGTTTGGATGCTAGAGAAGGGCTTTTGGAGAGGCATTCATGCCCTCTTTCATTCATTGATGTAATCAATCCTATCAACGAATACCAAGGTTGTTGTTCACTCTCATTTGATGATTGTTGTTGATTTCTTTACTTTGTTGGTTACATTATGTACTAGTTGGTTTTGAGTTGGTGATGACATGGCATCCTTAAGAGCATATCATACAGTTCCTTGTATCAATATGGTTGATTAAATTGGTGATGTTCATGTATACAATAACTTACTAATTTTCCTTTCGAATTATGAGCTTCTTAATCAAATATTGCTTTGACTCCATTTTCCCGAAGGATGAGGCACTAAGTCTTTCTTGTTTTCTTATCCTTTTCTTCTAAAGAAGATCATTAAACATGCAAATCACTAATTGGATTTTTAGATCTATCCTAGTAAACAGATTAGTGATTTGATCTTAGGGAAACCCTCATCGTGCTGGAAGAGGGTTCATCTACAGTGAATGGAGGTTCTAATGAGGTGACAATGGGTAGAAATTCCAATAGTTCTTCTAGGGTTTGTATTTGGATGTTTGGACTTATCTTTTGTGCATACCTTGGAGGTAACACTTAGCATGAGAGCTAAAACCCTAAACCCATGTAGAATAAAACACAAATCATGTGTGAGAGAATCCCTAGAATAGATCATCGATGGTCTAAATATCAAAACCACCTTAAACACAATGCCTATGCTACTACATTATCCTTTCCATGTTTGTAGATTATTTCAAAATCAAACACATGCATTTTTGCTACCCATTTTTGTTGCTCTTTTGACGACAATCTTTGCTCCAAAAAGTACTTTAGGCTATCATGGTTTGTCTTGACTTTAAAATGCCTCCCAATGAGATTTTGTCACTTTTTTTTCATTACATGTAAAATTGTTGCCATTTCTTTTTCATATGTAAATTTTACCAAATATTTTCCCTTGAATTGTTTACTTTCAAAAGCCAATGACCTCCATTCTTACTTCAATACCACTCCAATTCCTTGTCCTGTTGCATCAGATTTAACTATGAATGTTTTACCAAAATTAGGTGTTGTCAATATTGGTGTAGAAGACACAACACCCTTTAAGAGTGAGAATGCCAAGGTAGCCTATTCATTCTAAACAAATGATTTTTTCTTCAAGAGATATGTGAGTGGACCTGTAATGCGTGCATAATTCTCAACAATTTTTTGATAATATCTCGCAAGACCCAAAAATCCTATAAGATTCTTGATATTCTTAGGACTAGGCCATTTCGTGATAGATTTGATCTTTTGAGGGTTCACCTTAACCCCTTCCCATGAAACAATTTGACCCAACTATTCTACTTATTTCCCAAAAGTACATTTGGATTTTTTTACCTACAATTGATTCTTCTCAAGAATTTGTATGAATTTATCCACATGTTTAATGTGGTATTCCCATAATTTTCTATAGATAAGTATATCATCAAAGAAAATTAACACAAAATTTCTAAGAAGTGGTAAAAAAAAATTATTCATAAGGATTTGAAAGGTAGAAGGAGCATTAGTGAACCCAAAAGACATGACCAAGAACTCATAGTTCTTTTCATGTGTTCTAAAAGTTGTTTTGGAAATGTCTTGTTCTTTTAATCTTATTTGGTGGTATCCTAATTTAAGATCTAACTTTGTAAAATAAGCACTCCACGAAGCTCATTAAATAACTCATCAATATTTAGAATAGGAATTTATCCTTGATGGTGATTTTGTTTACATCTCTATAATCAGGACACATCCTCCAAGCATGATATTTTCTTCTAACCGTCACTACTGGAGATGAAAGGGAACTCTTGCTTGGTTGAATAATACATGAATCTAGCATGTCTTGTACCATTTTCTCAATCTCCCCCTTCTGTTGATGTGGATATCTATAAGACCTTTTATTAGGAGGAGTACTTCCAGGTATTAGTTCAATTTGATGTTCATGATCTTTAGATGGAGGTATCCCCTTAGTAATTTCTTGGAAGACCCTATGGTGCTTTTCCAAAGCGCATTTTAATTCCTTTGGAACATTTTCGTATTCATACTTCACTTCCATAGAATAAAGTCTAACCACAACTCCCTTACTACCCTTTTATAGGAGCTTTTCCAATCTATGAGAGCTGGTGACCGGAAAGGTTGCAAATTTTAATCCTTTGAGTTCATATTCAATTCCTTCCAATTCAAATCTCATGAATAAATCATTATAGTTTGTAGAAATTGTACCCAATGTTCTTAACCATTGAATCCCCATAACAACATCTACTCCTCTAATGGGAATGGCATACATTGGGCTTTTTACGTTATAGTCCCCCATCCTAAGTTTAATGATATGGCATTTTCTTCCGCAATCAATACTCTTCTCATTAGCAACCAAAACTTGAAAATTTGTCACTAGAAACACATAATAATTGAGGCACTTTGCTAATCTTTTATCAATGAAGTTATGGGTACTACTTGAATCAATAATCACTATGACCTTTTGCTTCTTAATGTATCCTACAATCTTAAGAGTTTGGGGTGTTGACAAACCTACCAATGCATGAACATATATTTCACACTTGTCTAAATCAATATTTTGCAAAATTTATACATTTTTTTCCTACTACTTTAAGTTCACAAGTTCTTCCTCACCCATTTGTGCACATTCTCTTAAGAACCCTTAGGAACCCATCCATGATTAACTCCAATATTAGAGTTAAATCCTCTTGGCATATGCTTATTAATGGAATATTTCTCAACATGAATATTACCTTTATTGTCATGAGTCCTTTCAATCACATTATCACTTTTAAAGAGCCTCTCATCTAGGGTATGTATCAACTTGGCCACGGATTTATGTTCCATCTATTCCATCTTTTGATCCATATGTTCCATCTTCCATTCTATCTGTTCCATCTTTTGACCCATCTTATGTTCCATATGTTCCCAATTTTGTTCCATCTTTTGACCCATCTTATGTTCCATATGTTCCCAATTTTGTTCCATCTATTGTATTTTTCTTTGTGTATTTACCAAATCATTATTTGTCATTGACCTATCACTCAAATCATTAAATTCATTCTCCAATTTGGATAGCTGGTTATTATCTCTTCACTTCTTTATGAGTCATGGTTGATCTCTCTAGAGTCTTAATTGGTGTAGAATTTTTTGCACTACCCTTTGCCATGTGGGATAACAATACTATTTATATATAGTTCTATATTTTAACTTTACTACACTTTTGAATCACCTAAAACAAATTTTCCAATGAAATTTATGTTAATTGTAAGTTATGTAACTTTAAAACCCTGATTTATACACTATTTTGTAGGTCGGCTTTGCATTTGATATAAATATGAAACTTGTGCACCTCTAATTTTGAAATTTTGGTATATGGTATGTTTTCAATCATTGAATCCCCAAAACAAACAACTACTCCTCCAATGGGAATGGCATACATTGGGATTTCTAAGTTATAGTCTCACATACTAAGTTTAATGTTATGGAATTTTCTTCTGCAATCAATACTCTTCCTGTTAGCGACCAAAACTCAAAAATGTGTCATTGGATACACAAAACAATTGAGATGCTTTGTTAATCTTTTATCGATGAAGTTATGGGTACTACTTGAATCAATAAGCACTATGACCTTTTGATTTTTAATGTATATTGCAATCTTAAGAGTTTGAGGTGCTGACAAACCTGTCAATGCATGAACATATATTTCACACTTGTCCAAATCAATATTCTCAATAATTTCATATGTTTGAATGAATTCTTATTTGCCAAGAAAAAAATATGGTAACTTTTCCAAAACTTGTTGATTTTTTCATTTATAGGAAAATGAACTTGTATAAACTACCACATATTCAATATTTCAGATCTACTTCTGAAATTTTAACCTGAACTACTATCATCTATACCCTATTCAACAAAGTTGGTGGCACCCAATTTGGATATTTATAGAATCATATATGATCATTTTTTCCATAACACCTGTTTGAGACTAGTTTTAGGGCTAGTAAAAAAGCCTAATTTTTACAATCTATAACTTAAAAAGTATAGTGAGTCATGATTTAAAGTTTTTATTATAGGTACTTCACTATCTCCTTAGTCTGAATTTCTTTTAGCTATCTGAAGCTTCCTAGAAAAGTAATTATAGCAATTATTCTAAGATGAACCATGTGGGACTAATTTCAGTACTAGTAAAGACCCTAATTTCCATTGCCTATATCTTTGAAAATGTAGTAAAATAGAACCTAAATTTTTTACCACAAGTACTTCACTCTATGTCTTCTATATCTTAAAAATTTTACCATATAAAAATTCCACCAAAAAATATATATATATAATTCCAACATGACTCATTTGAAAGAGAAAAACCCTAAGATTGTATGCTTTGAAACCAAAATGTTATGAACCAAATTCCATGAATAGCATAAGAATAGAAATACTAAGTAGCTCCATGCCTTAATAATGATAAAGTGTTAATAAATAATAAACAATTTCAAGGAGGCAACATCCTTTACAATATATCCAATGTACAAGACAAGATGCATATACAAATGAATCTCATTTATTGTAGAAAGCCTGATAAAGTGAGAATAATGCAACCTACGACTAAGTCGACCTAACCATAACTAATACACTAATAATGAATGAGGGTTATGGCCTTAACAAATAAGAAGAATAAATGCAACATACATAGGTCTAGGGAGATAAATGTCAAATTTGTAGTGCCCCGTTTGTTTGTACTTGTTTGACATATTAGATCTTATTATTTCAGGGCATTTGTTTACAATTGACCCAATTTATTGACTTGTATTATGATGATGAAACTCAAACTTTTTAATAATTTGATTGGCCTAAAGTGATGGTTTTGAATGGGTTCATTTAAATATTTGATTGATAACATAGATGGATTAAATATAAATTGATATGATGGGATTGATGTTGTCAATTCATATAATTATGACACTTGGAAATGAAAATGTTAGATATATTAACTTGCAAATGCTACTAATAGTTTTCTTGGTGTGATAGGAAAACCACGTGTATATTGATGTGAGATTGTGTCCACATTATATTAGACTCTTCCAATGGGAATGATATACATTGAAATGTCTAAGTTATAACCTCCCATACTAAGTTTAATGTTATGGATTTTTCTTTTGCAATCAATACTCTTCCCATTAGAAACCAAAACTCAAAAATTTGTCATTGGATACATAAAACAATTGAGGTGCTCTACTAGTCTTTTATTAATGAAGTTATGGGTACTACTTGAATCAATAAGCACTGTGACCTTTTTTTTTTAATATATCCTGCAATCTTAAGAGTTTGAGGTGCTGACAAACCTGCCAATGAATGGACATGTATTTCACACTTGTTTAAATCAATATTCTCTGGGATTTCAAATGTTTAAATGAATTCTGATTTGCCCAAAAAAAATTATGGTAACTTTCCCAAAACTCGTTGATTTTTTCATTTTTAGGAGAATGAACTTGTATAAACTACCACATATTCAATATTTCAGATATACTTCTGAAATTTTAACCTGAAATACTATCATCTATATCCTATTCAACAAAACTGGTGGCACCCAATTTGGATCTTTATAGAATCATATATGATCGTTTTTCTCATAACACATGTGTGAGATTAGTTTGAGGGCTAGTAAAAAAGCCTAATTTTTACAATCGGTAACTTAAAAAGTATAGTGAGTTAGTATTTAAACTTTTTATTATAGGTACCTCACTATGTCTCCTTAGTCTTAATTTCTTTTAGCGATTTGAAGCTTCCTAGAAAAATACTTATAGCAATTATTCTAAGATGGAATATATGGGACTAATTTCAGTACTAGTAAAAAACCCTAATTTTCGTTGCCTATATCTTTGAAAATACAGTAAACCAGAACCTAAATTTTTTATCGCAAGTACTTCACTATATGTCTTCCATATCTTAAAAATTTCACCATATAAAAATTCCAACATGACTCGTTTGAAAGAGAAAAACCCTAAGATTGTATGCTTTGAAACCAAAATGTTATGAACCAAATTCCATGAATAGCATAAGAATAGAAATAATAAATAGCTCCATGCCTTAATAATGATAGTCAATAAATAATAAGCAATTTCAAGGATGCAACGTCCTTTACAATATATCCAATGCACACAACAAGTTGCCTATACAAATGAATCTCATTTATTGTAGAAAGCTCGATAAAGTGAGAGTAATTGTAACCTACCACTAAGCCGACCTAACCATAACTAATACACTAATAATGAATGAGGGTTATGGCTTTAAAAAACAAGAAAAATAAAATGCAGCATATAGAGGTCTAGGGAGATAAATGTCAAATTCGTAGTGCCCCATTTGTTTGACATATTGGATCTTATTATTTGAGGGTATTTGTTTACAATTGACCCAATTTGTTGACTTGTATTATGATGATGAAACTCAAAAATTTTAATTATTTGATTGGCCTAAAGTGATGGTTTTGAATGGGTTCATTTAAATATTCGATTGATAACATAGATGGATTAAATATAATTTGATATGATGTAATTGACGTTGTCAATTCATATAATTATGACACTTGGAAATGAAAATGTTGAATACATTAACTTGTAGATGCTACTAATAGTTTCCTTAATGTGATAGGAAAACCACGTGTATATTGATGTGAGATTGAGTCAACATTACATTAGACTCTAGATTGAATACAAGTATTATAATATGTTTTTTTTCTTAACATAAATGGTTGGAAGTTTGTATATTAAAAAAAGAGCAACAAAAATCCAAAAATTACAAATGGCAGGGTGAGAAAACCTATGTTGCTTCCATAATAGTCTAGTTGTCTATGAAGATCTAAAGAAACTGTTTCAACCAGTCCATAAGAGCTACAATTATGCCGCGTAAAAATGGCGACATACAAGTTCAAAAGCAACAAAATTTTGCAATTCATTTGAAACCTGACTAATGATTTAGAGAAAACTATGGGTCTGCCTGTTGTTCCGCTTATCGCGCTGCTGGGTTCACCTCTGCATGGTGAAGCTTTGCATGTCCTGGAGCTGAGGGGGCTGAGTGGTGGTCGTTGTTGGTTGTTGAATGAAAGGTGGACGGATGTCAAGACTCAACAGAGCCAACAAAATTCTCTGGTTGTTGCGGGTTTGCCAATTGATGGGTGACAACCTCGAGTTGCCTCGTATCTCTGTTAATTCCCCTTAAGGCTATAGCCAGTTCTTGATTATTCTGTGTTTCCTGTTGATGCAACTGTGTTTGTAGGCTCTCCAACTCCTCATGAATCCCCTGGTTCTCTCGTTAAAATTCACAGTGACGGGCATCTGTGCTCTTCTCCGCCCTTCTAACGTCCGTGCGTAGCGCACAGAGCTGTTCTTGGAGCTCCTCTGAAACACAATTCGGACAAGAGAAGGGTGCTCTTGACCTTTGCCACATGTTGATGTAGAGACTCGGGAGGATACAGGTCAAGCAGATGTTGAAGAAACAAAGAACACAAATGGAATGAGCAAGGAGAAAATACCAACTAGAATGAAATTCGAGCATCCTGAAGAGCCAAACGGAGACACTGGGAAATTTTCGGAGCAACCATGAGTGCTGAAGCGACGTTCCCTTGAAGGCAAAGGGTGTCAGGAACACCCACGAGCATAAATGACTTTGTGCAGGGTGGAAAGTCGGAGGTGACGCCGTAAGCTTACGACTGATGGTCAGGGAGGGTGAGTGGAGATCCACGGGTTTAAAAGTAAGTACTGGCAGTTGGAGGGAGACATGAGGAGAAGGGAGGGAGGCACGTGGGCTGGGGAGGGGGGTCGCGTGCCAAGGAGGAGGGGGGGGCATACAGGCATGGGGGGAAGGAGCTCGTGAGGGACGGGGAAAGGGGGGAGGGGGAAAAGGAGGTTAGAGGAGGGGAGATGAAGGCTAGGGATGGGGGGGATTAGGGCAGAAAGAGGGGGAAGAAGGAAAAATTCCTTAGTTGTGAGAGGGAGACAGGTTGCACTGGAAAGGTTAAGGTAGCCAATCATAAGAGAAGGTTTGGTTACTGACGAGATGGCTTTGTTCTAAGGATTTCACAGTTTTATCCAAGCGATCCACTTTAGTTTTTTGAGAGTGGAGGATATGAAAAAAACGTAAATTGATGAAGTGGT
>WSFP011540701.1:0-11667 GCA_009831015.1 Picea engelmannii | reverse complement strand
TTTTTTTTTCCACGGGAAATTTCTCTTTATATTCATAAAAATATAAGTTTTTTCATACAACTGTCCATTTCGAAGAATAGACCTCTTAAACAGTACTTAGAAGTTGGCATCAAAACATAGCTAAGTCTTGATCTCAATACATAAAATACTATTGGCAACCCAAAAACCAAATATAGTATAAACCAAGATCATATGAGAGATATACCCTCGGAGTACAAAGGATCCATACTACTGAAAATACCAACCAACAAAACTAGTGCAAAAATAATTGATCATGGGCCAGAGCTAGAATAAATTTAAGTAATGAGTAGGACCCTCATTACCATCCTCCCATTGATTATAAGCGATATATCATGGCATATTTGACAACGCCTTCTTTGATAAGGTATCTGCTACCATGTTCTCTTCTCTATATATGTGTGTAAATGTGATATCCCTAAAGTGTAGAAGAGTTTCTTTGATCCTTTCTTTCCAACATTCAAGAGCTATCGCCCAGAGGGTTCCCCTTCTATTGAGCCATTCTATTATAATCTTGGAGTCCCCAAGCAAAAGCAATTCGAAAATTGACAAACTTATGGCCAATGTTAAAGAAGCACATGCCCCCAAGAGCTCTACTCTGGTGTTTGACCCTTGACCACGATTGAAAGTCCACAGATATGAAGTGTTGTTGTTTATCTTTATCTTGCCTCCTGCCCCACTAATTTCACCCCGTTGTTGAGCTGATCCATCGAACCATGCAATAGCCTTTCCAATTGGGAGTATTACTTGGGGAATATGTTGAGTGTTAACTTTTGCCTTGATTCCATAAGTATTAGTAGCTCCAATGGCTTTGTAAGCAACCTTCTGGGGAGAGGGCGAATCTGCATAAAAGATAGTTAAGTTTCTTTCATTCCATATATACTAGCTAAGGAGTGCAGGCAGCGATGGATATGTTGGATTTATCTTTGACCAGTTTTCATAACAGTTGCTCATCGAATTACCAAACCAACCTCTTGAAATTTTAGAGCGCTTTTTACCTTGTTCCACGCAACATTAGTGAATGAACAGTTTACAAATAAGTGCATATCGGTCTCGTTACAGTTATTGCAACGTACACAAATGCTTGGACTCACCCAGCCACATTTTTGAAGGTTTTCCCAAGTGAGGATCTTATTATCTCCCACCAGCCATATGAATAATTTAATTTTTAATGGGCAGTTCCATTTCCAAAGCTTTCTCCTCCATTCAGTTACTTTGGTCGACCAAATCTTTGCCGCTACAACATTATACACATTTATAATTGTCAATTGGCATGTGTTGTCAGCTCCTGTCCATAATAATGCATCTGGTCGTTCCTGCAGTTGTATACCTGAGCCGATCAACTTCTATCTGTACTTTTCCCATTCAATCGCCAAATCTCCCTCTAGTTCCAAAGCCAGTGTGTCCAACCAGTTAGAGCAAATAGCTCCCCGAGCTTGTTCGGCACGCGCTTGGTACAGATAGTAAATTTTCTTTTGGTTCAATATCTCTAAAAGTTCAGTTAATAAAATATATTTTTTTCCCAGTCCCAGAATAACATCACTCCCTATAACAATCGCCTATCCAGTACCAGGATTCAAGGCAAGCCACTGGAGGACAAGCGATAATGCATTTAATAAGTTTTTCTAGGTCTGTGAACCGGAGGACGCCTTCATTGATGCCGATCTAAACCAAGTGTGAACATGTTCATATGGAAAATACTTATCTTTTGTCACTCTATTCCATATGTCGGGTTTAGTCAATACTCTCCATAATCTGTTTGCTTCCAGTGCCCAATAAAATAAATACAAAATTCTCAGGCCCCATCCTCCATAGAACTTAGGCTTCGATACCATTTCCCACTTGCACAAATGAAAGCTTCTGCTCTTCTTATTGCTAGACCAAAGAAAGGAGAAGACCACCTGCCTAATTTTATTCAAGACAGATAGTGGAATATGAGCTAAAGACATCCAGTAAACTGGAAGACTTTCCAAGACCGCCTTAACTAAAATATACCTGCCTCCCAACGATAACAGTTTGTTGCACCAATGATTGATTCTACGATCAAATCTTTCGAGGAGCCAGTTCCAATCCTCCATTTTGTAGCTCTCTAGTTTTAGATAGTACCCCAGGTAGTTAAAACCCCCCGAGAGATCTTTTGTATCAATACTGTAAAGAGATTTTAAATCATCTTTAGTCTCTTGTTGTATACTAGAAGACAAAAAACTTGATTTTTGTATGTTGATTCTCATACCTGTCATCTTACATAACATGTTAAGAATTTTATTAATCTCAATCCATTCCGACAATTTAGCATTTGTCAAGATGATCACGTCATTGACAAAAAGCAAGTGTAGAATCTTTATCAGTCTCGACACTTTGATCCCGGTCAGAGAACTTCCTCTTGTCCCTTTTTTAGCATAATGTTGAGGCCTTCCATCACAAAAATGAATAATAAAGGTGATAAGGGACACCCCTGGCGCAGTCCGCACTCACTCTGGAAGAATTTTGTCGCCTCCCCATTGATCAAAACAACAAATGTTGTTGAAGTTATACAACCCATAACCCAGTTTGTAGTGGCCACCCCAAATCCACAATGAAGAAGTATAAGACACAAAAAGTCCCAATTGATACAGTCGTATGCCTTTTTGAGGTCCAATTTTAGAATAATTGCTTGCAAGTTTTTTGTCTTTATGATGTGGAGGCACTCCTATGCCGTGCCAATTGCGTCTAATATCTGACGACCTTTTACAAATCCTAATTGTTCTTCTGATAGCGCTCGAGAAAGGATAGGGCGGATCCTTCTTGCAATTATCTTTGAAATAATCTTATAACATAAATTGCAGAGAGCAATTGGGCGAAAATCTGGAAATGTACTGGGACAGTTGACTTCTGGAATCAACGTAATAAAAGTAGAATTTAGTTGCTTTAAAACTTCACCTTTTGCTCTCGACTCCTCCACAATTTCCAGTAAGTCTTGCCCAACAACATCAAAATAATGGAGATAAAATTCAATTGTCCATCCATCGGGCCCTAGGCTCCTATCCTTTGTAAAGCCCTTTAATACTTCTAGAATTTCCTCCATGGTGCTTGGTTTTTCTAGGGCCCAAATCTCTTCCTCCTTTACCATTCTAGGGAAGATTCTAACAATCTCAACTTGATCACCTAAAAGGTTGGTGCCCGATTCCTGATAAAAAGTTTTAAAATGATTGATAGCAACCGTTTTTATATCTTCTTTATGTGTGTATGTCCTTCCCGCTTCATCCACTATTTCCTATATATGCTTTTTATTCCTTCGATAACTAGCAAAGCGATGAAAGAACTTTGTGTTTTTATCTCCACTAGTTATCCAAATTGCCCTACTTTTCTGTCTCCATCTCTCCTCCTCCTCCAATAGCAACTTTTTGCGAGCTTCCTCTAGAACTCTCACTTTGTTCTCGTAGTCTTCGCACTATGAGCCCTGTGCCTTCAATCAGATGAGATCGTCTAGACCATTCTCAAGTTTGACCATTTCTTCAAGTTCCCTGGTCCATTTTTCTTTTAGCCAGACATTTGCCCGAGCTTTCAAGCATGCTAACTTCTTGACCAGTCTACTTTGAGCTCCCTCTAGTATTTGTGGGTAAGTGCCATTCCAAACTTCTCTCACCAATGAATCGAAAGAACCTTCTTTTAACCAAGCTGGATTTAATTTAAATGGATAGGCGGCCTCTGTTTTTTCTTCACCCAATTGAAGAAAAATAGGCGCATGATCGAAAATATATGGGTATTCAACCCATGCCCGGTATCTACTTGAGGAATTAAGCATGCTTTCTGCCACATAAAATCTATCTAAACGCTTTGAAATCCCTTCATCCCCCGACCTCCCATTCTTCCAAGTCGGCATCACTGTAGTCGGAGCCACATCCACTAGTTTATTTTTTGAAAATAACTGTTTGAAATAGACCACCAGTGTGTCTACCAGAGCATACTCCCCCCAAAACTCCTCAGAACTAGTCGTTAAATTTAGATCACCTGCCAGAATCAGGTCTTCAATATCTAGGAGTCCCACTCTATCAATTTTATCCCAAAAAAGTTTACGGTCGAGGCATGGACCATATGTGTTCAAGAGTGACACCTTTCTCCTTGTCTTTAAACGTGTACCTGTCAAAAAAATCCCGCCAATACTTAGGACCGGGACTAATTCAAAGTAGGTAGGGTCCCGTGAAACAAGGATCCCAACCAACTTTCCCATAGAGCTTACTGCACAAATTATCCACTCAGGCTTGAGTAAGTACATGAAGTTTCTTGCTTTTACTACATCCACTAACGTTTCTTGTAAGAATATTATAGATGGATGTGTTTTCTCTAAAAGTCTTCTCATGGAGGCAAGTTTTAGGGGACCTCCCACCCCTCTGATATCAAGGGATAAAAGGATCATGACTTAGCCCGTGCAAGGGATTTCATGCCTCTAAGCGCCCCTTGATCTAAAACAAATGACTGGATAGCCGATGATGAACCTTCAGTATATGCCTTTTTATGAGAACTTTGTGTTTTAATAAGAGATAGTTCCAATCCTAGTCCCCGTGACCAGGTCAGCTCCTTCCCAGGATCTTTTCTCACCCCCGAGGTATTAGAAGCATCTCCCTTTATGTTGGACTGTGATACTAAGGTATTCCCTAGGTACGTCGGGATAGGGATGGAACCAGATAAATTAGAGGAGGCAAGAACTAGAGAGGTAAGCATTAGTTCCAGGGAATGGTCACTTATGGCCCACTCGACACAACCCAGATCAGGGTTAGTTTCCTCCTCTTCGAGGAGAGTAGGCACTACAGGAGAGCTCGGGACGGGAGTAGTAACAGGGTCCATCAAAGTCACTGGCCTTGTAGAAAGGTTAATAGTAGGCCGAAAGACAGTGTTCAAAACCGTCAACTCACCACCTTTTTCCTATGTAACCGAGCCCATTTGGATGAGATTTTCTATAGTGTCTCTCTCCTAAGAAGAAAGTGAATCACATAATAAGGGACAAAATAACTTTAGCTTACCGACGTATAAAGAATCCACCGGGTCAGGACTTGTTTCAGTCCTCAAACTCGAGAAGACTCTCAGGTCTGGTGAATCTCTCTGCAACAAATAGATGCTGACCAAATCTTTTGCGTTGTCCTCCTCAGTRGAGAAACCAACAAACTGTGAGCAATCCTTTCGCAGGTGTCTGATCCTTCGACAAGTCAAACAACGAAATAGGAAACCCAAGTAATCCAACCTTTGAGTAAATAGGTGCCCCCGCCACTCAATGTCCAGGTATTCCAACAAATCGGCATGAATGTTGAATTCTACTAGTACCTTAGCCATCCGCTTATCAGACGCAGAGAGAGCACTATCATCGACCCTCATATAATGACCTTAGGTGTTTCCAATTAACTCTAGTGCCTTTGGATTCCATAACTGAAGCGGGAGTCCCAACTGGAGGACCCAAACATGACGATAGCTGAAGTACTTTGTGGTCGGATTGAAATTGATGCGCCATCTCTTTAGCATCAAACTTCCACCACCAAAACTCCAAAACTTGTCAAGAATACAGGTCGAGGCCTCCGGACTCTTAAAAATGAAGCCGAGCCATCCTCTAGTAGAATTAGTACCTCCGAGGTGTAACCTATAACTGGCTCCCATGTTTCATGCAGGCACTTGATCCAGGTGGATATCGGTGGCCACCCACCTTTTCCAACTGGCTCAAAACAATTTTCTGGGAAATTTGGTAATTTATTATTTTTAGCAGTTTTTCGGGTCTTGAACTTCCAGAGCCGTTTTGAGGCCCTAAACGACATTTTTTGGGGAAACAAGGAGCAACATGGAAGTTCCTTTGATGTTTCTCACACAGAAGTCATAGTCCTCAGATAGATATTTCTAACGAGGTATTGAGCGTGTCAAACGAATATCGTATGCAAAAGTTACGACCTCGAGAAGTTGATGTACTGGCTTACCCAAACGAGGCCCACATGACTTTTGGCGCTTCATCTCCTAGGGTTAGATTTTTGGATGTGTAGGGTTTTTGACATTCCCATTTATTGTAAAAAGGCCTTCAAAGCCTCATTGTAATGATCTTCTTGCGAATGCGAGTAACCGTCACATCTCTTCTCAGAGATAAGTTGCCACCATTCTAGTGAGTCTTTCACTCTATATTTTTACAGTATCTGTACATTTATTTCATTAATAGAAATCGTGTATTATTGTATATCTGTGACTCTTGTTATATTTCTGATATATCTTCGTTATATTATTGTTTCTCTTTCAATATATCTGTATATTTCTATGTTATATCTCCACTCTCATTTCATGCCGAAAATAATCTGGATCACCACTCCTCCAGCTTTTGGGTGCACCTTTCCTTATATGCTAGCCTACCTACAAGAGAGCAAAGAGCTAGGTTACAGGCTTTAGTAAGACCTATATCCATGCCCATTACTAACCAGTGTCTCTTTTGCTTTGGCTTCCACACCCGTTGTGGTCACCTGTAAGCTCCCATGAAAGTGTTGATACATAAGTTGAGTTATTGAGTGTTGCAATACCCATGGAAGTGTTTACACATAATTTGAGTTATTCAAGTATGGTGAAAAAAATTTGAAATTGATTGTCCTCTTAATAATTATATAAAAGCTTGTCAATTGGGTCTAGCTTAAATGGTTGAGAGGAAGAATTGTTATCCTCCCCACCTAGGTTCCAATATAGCTTGTGAGATGTTCATTCTTCATGAGCCAATTGTTGATTGAGGCATTAGCCATGAGGAATATCTCACCTTTTCCTAAGGGTTGGAGGCTGGGGTGAATAGTTACATGTAAAAGAAAAAATTAGTTGAAACCTTACCATGACAAAAACATAGCGAATCAAATACGATGGAAGATTTGATGATACTCTTAATAATGGATTTAATTTGTTTAGCATAAAGAATATGGCAAATAGAGTAAGTTATATACTCTGGATCTAGATGTCCAAATGTTCATTTCACTACAATGGTATCACTAGAAGCTTCCACATCAATTGTCATCCTTGAATGACCAAAATTGACCAATTTTCCATTCAAATTGTTATCTAAAAGGATGTTTGTGGTCTTGATGTTCCTATGAATTATCTTTGGGGTGGAACCTACATGCAAAGATTCCATGCCTTCACATAGAAATCATAGGTTGATTAGATGAGACATATGATTACTTGTGATTTGTATTGTCTAATACTATTTTACCATAACCAATACTTTGAACAACGAGCATTTAGATCATGTAAATTTATTATGCTATGTTTTGGGGCACAACAATACCCTAAGAATCGAGACGGTTGACGACAATTTTGGTAGATTGTGTCGAGATAATAATTGCATTTAGCATAGTAGTAGACCCAAGATGATCCTTCTCTGCTACACAATCCTCATCTGTAGGATGGCCCCTTTATGTAGGGAGACGTAGAGAAAAGATTCAAAGTGTGCTAAGGATGGACATATAAGTTGAGTTTTCATGAAATCTCAACACAACAAGGATGAATGTTGAAGTTATAATCATTGCAACAATAAGTGAATCCATTGAAGGAACACTTAAACTTTTGATTAATCTTGTTCAGGGCTTGTTCTAGAAGATGAGTTGGTTTTGGGTGTGGTGGTGGATAGACATGCAAACAAACATATGTACATTGCAAGAACCCATTAGTTGATGGCATGCAAACCAATACAACCTTGGGAATCAAAGCTTCCCATTAACCAAGGTTGCATTATCACTCTACACAACCTTGAGAATCGATGCTTCCCATTAACTAAGGTTGACACTGTTACTTTAGAAATGAAAGTTATTTTGCAAAACAACCAATAAGAAAGTTAAATGGAATAGTTGTTGAAAACTTAAGACAAAAAAATATAATATTAAGTGACTTAATCAAAATGTATGCTAATCAAAGCATAATGATTAAAATATTCTCTACTTAGATAGAAAATAATAATAAGTACATGATTATCATCGCAATTTCTTGAAAAATAATAATAAGTATATGATTATCATTATTATTTCTTTTCTTTTTTATGGAAATCTTCGCTTAAAACTTTTCGAGTACTTTCCCATGATCCATGGATAGTAAACGAGGTAAATTATTGGCGCCTTGTTAACGAAGCCTAACTGTGAGGGGATTAAGAGAGTTGAAGCAATGACCTTCCCAAATTCACTAGGAGAGAGTTCTCACGACCTTCCCAAATTCACTAGGAGAGAGTTCTCACATCTGGCTCAAAACCACTTAAACTAACCCTCAAAACTAATTATTATTATTATTTTATTAATCCTTCATAATTCATATTTACTTCTTTTTTTTCCAGCAAAAAATTACTCAATATATTAATATATGTTGTTCTCAAAATACAATCATATCATGTTGATATATCCATCCTCCAAATAGAAATGAACTGTGATCAAACATATAATCACCAAGTCCATACTTAAAATCAACATCGAAAGAAGTACAACCCACTCAAAAAGATATAGAGTGTGTACAATACTAGGTCTAAAGTCCTCCACAAAAAGCTATTCAATACTCAGATTACATAGATCCATTATGGAAATATACCAAAAGAAAACACAAAATAAAGTCTCGGAGCTGTTGTAAACAAAAAGGGAATAGGACCATTGACAAGGCCATCATGGATAGAGATATAATTAAAGTGGGGGGCCCTCATGGCCATCCTTCCATTTGCTATACTGTATCCTTCCTTTTAGAACCTGTAATGCAAGCTTTGATATAGCACCCGCCTCCATATTCTCTTCCCTGAATATATGATCAAACTCGATGTCAGGAAAGAGAGCAATGAGTTCTCTGATATTTGTCTTCCAACCCATGATAGAGGTTACTTGTAAACTGGATAAGTGGTTTATCCAGTCTATGATAATCTTTGAGTCCCCCAAAACATGTAAACATACTATGTTTAATCAGAGTGCTAATGTTAAAGATGCCCAAACCCCAAGTATTTATGCCTTGGTGTTGGAGCCCTGCCCACAGTTTAAAGTCCATCTGTAGGAAGTCTTACATGTAGTCTTTATAACACCCCGTGCCCCACAAAGTGTATCATTAAGTTGCACAGCTCCATCAAACCAACAAACAGTATCCAAAATAATGTCTAGAGTTTTCTTAATTCTGATATGTGTCCTTGTTTGCAACTGGCAACTGGATGGCTTCATCATCCCTTTGATTTGGATACTAACCCTCATAGTTGAGGGTGAACAACTATAAAAAATACATTTGTTTCTTTCCAACCACAAATACCAACATACAATAATTGGTAAGGTTTTGTAAACTTTCTCCACCTTTATCCAGTCTTCGAAGCAATTGTTTAAAGAATTTCCTCCCCAGTTTGTAGCAAGATTATAAGCAATATGTAAAATTTTCCACAGTTTTAAAGTGAATGGACAGTAAATGAAAAGATGCAAGATTGACTCCTCATCCCTATAGCAGAGTGAACAGATGCTCATGCCATACCATACTCTTTTTTGTAAAGAGTCCCAAGTGAGGATTTTACATTCCAAAACTAACCAAAAGAAAAGTTTGATTTTGTAAGCCAAGTCCCAGGTCCATAATTGTCTTCTCCAAGTAGCAATCTGTTGTGGCCAGAGTTTAAGAGCTAAGGCATTGTAGAAATTCTTTGCCGAGAGAAATATCGATTGGTCACCACCGGTCCACAATAAAATATCTTCCCTTGATCGTAGCTGGACACCCGAGCAGATAAGTTCCCTTATATAGGTTTTCCATTCCAAAGCCAGAATTCTCGTAAGTCCCGGATTTTCACTGGACCTCCACTGATTGTTAATATAGCCCCTAGAAGACTGAGCCTTCGCTTGGTACAAATAGTGAATATTTTGTATTTTTAAGGCCAATAAAAACTCCTGGGATAGTATAGCTACATTACCAATGCCTAGAATTTTATCCAGTCCAATGAGTATAGAATAACCATTTCCGGGCATCCAAATGAGCAAGTGGGTAATGAGTGGTAGCGACTTCAATAGGTTTTTCCAAAAGTGAGAGGCCAATGGTTGAATAAACTGGGAATATCTAAGTCAAGTAGCCACAAATACGTAAGGGAGGTATTTGTCTTTGATCACCCGGTGCCAGACTCTGTCCTCCATCAAGACTCTCCACAGAGAGTTGGTTGCTAACGCACGATTGAAAATGAGAAGGTTCCTAAGACCCCAGCTTCCCAAAGGTTTAGGTTTTGCAATTTGTACCCAGCTACAAAGATGTATGCCATGTTCTGTATGACCCCTCATCTAGAGAAAGTAAAAAATCAATTTACAGATCTTTGTGAGAACTGCGACAGGAACCACCGCAAGTGCCATCCAAAAAACCGATTGCATTTCCAAAACAACCTTTACTAAGATGCACCGGCCTCCCAAGGTTAACCAACGGTTACACCAATGCTTTATCTGAATTTCAAACTTTATAAGTAGCCATCTCTAGTCTACAAAATAGGTTTTATCAGCTTTAAGAAAATACCCCAAGTATTTAAAGCACAGAGCCAACTCCATGAAATTGTAAGCAAATAATTCCTTAAAACTCACCAAGTGAGCATCCTCAAGCACCACATAATGGAAAGTAGATTTATTATGGTTAATTTTTAGGCCCAAAGTGCTACAAAATTGATCCAAGATGTTCTTAACCAATTGTCATTCTGCAACTGTTGCCTTTTTCATGATGAGCACATCATCAACAAATATAAGGTGTAAAATTTTAACAACTCTAGAAACTTTAACCCCGGTCAGATTCCCCGCCTCTTTACCCTGTTTCAATAAGACACTAAGACTTTCCATAATAAAGATAAACAATAATGGCAAGAGTGGACAACCTTGTCGAAGACCACGTTCGTTGTTGAAAAAAACCGAGGTCTCCCCATTTATCAACACCGCGAAGGATGCGCTAGTCACACAACTCATGATCCTTGAAATAGAAGAAACCCTAAAACCAATTTGTATAAGAATTAAACGAAGGAAATCCCAACTAACACAGTCATAAGCCTTTTTCAGATCCAACTTTAATAACAAAGATTTTTGTTTTTTTGATTTGATGTTGTGGATACATTCGTGTGCCGTCCCAACGACATCCAAGATCTATCTACCCTTCAGGAAACCCAATTGTTCAGTTGACAAAGCCCTTGATAGAATAGGTTTGATTCTATTGGTGATCACTTTGGAGATCAGTTTATAACAAATATTACAAAGTGCGATATGTCTGTAATCCCCAAAAGTCAGAGGAGAGTTTTCCTTAGGAATCAATGCTAGGAAGGTCAAATTTAAGGATATTTGAATCTTTCCTATGATTCTGGAATATTCGACCAGATCTAATAAATTATCACCAACCACATTGAAGAAAAGAGTAAAAAACTCCACAGTCCAGCCGTTCGGGCCTGGAATTTTGTCTTGGTTAAAAGACTTAAAATATCCCAAATCTCCTGCTTAGTAACAACTCCATCTAAAAGAACATTATCTTCCACAGTCACAAACCGTTGAAAATGTCTGACTAAATTAACTTGATCCAAAGGGGCCCTGGGACCATCTGCAACATATAACTTCTTGAAGAATCTAGTAGCCTCTCCCTTGTGTTGGCAAATATTGAACAAGCAATGAATGTGTATTAATGGTTGTTGTCATTGATGGCAACAGCGGAGCTGGCAGGATAAGA
>ML900554.1:11767-22561 GCA_009831015.1 Picea engelmannii | reverse complement strand
GACCTTTATTTCTATTATACTATTGATTCATAGTTTGGAAGTTTTATTTTTATTAATTCAAACCAGAAATTTGTGACCCTTAAAAATAATTTTGACTTACAAAAAGAAAACCCTTAGCTTTCATGACTGTTCCAGTTACCAGACAACCTAATATAGAACCCCGTCTATCAGATTAGACAAGCATTGCGTTAAACCTATTCAAAACCATCTTACAAACCTCAAGTACATGGGTAGAAATTGAGCGTTCATGGGCTGTGATTGAAAGGGATATTAGCATCCAAGAACAATGGGAAGCTAGACAGAGACAGTTAAGGAACCAACTTTGATCTCGCTTTCCATTAAATTGATCTTTTTACCCATTAACTATCTCTACCTTTTCAGATTCCTTGACGGTATACTTTAGAGCCTTAAAGTATAAACTCAGGAACAACATATTTTTGGCGTCGTTGTCGGGGATGAAGAAATGATTCTTTTCTCTGGGAAGAATGACATTGACACTTTCTTTCTTTGATACTAAATAAAGATCGAAAAACCTTCTAAGGATACTTTTATCTTTCACTTGGTGACTCCACGATAACTAAACTAGCTTTTAGCTGAAATAACACCAGAAAGAACCCAGACAATAAGCAGAGCTCATCAGTTTCTGATCCGGAAAAGATTTTAAAATAAAAAAGATCCCTTAGAAAAATTGTTTCACCGACACATACCATCTGTCAACCTAATTCTACATGGTCGAACGTCAGAGGAATACTTGAGAGATTCGTCTCCCTCCGCCTTTCAATCGATACATTCTCTCTTCCCAAAGTGCACACTCCTACTACCAAGCACTCCGATGAACGCCCTGTGTTTCCTGATTTAACCCCAGCTGATTCTCCGATATATTCGTCTTATGAGTCTAGAGAAACAAGTTCTTTTCATCTTGGGCCTTCTTTCTCGAGTTTCCTATGCCTTGACGATCAGTTCCCCATAACCTTTCTGTCACATTCAAGCACAACCCAAAATCTACCAAGCTTCTGTGAGCTTTCTCCTCATACACTTTGAGTTTCAACCTCAAATCCATCAATGGCTGCGCACAGAGGTGCAGGAGCTGGAGGCGGTGTTGTAGGTGGTGTCGTAAGAGGACAAGAAGGTGGCCAAGTACCACACCCTAGAATTTTTTCTAAGGTGGCTCTATATATGCCCCTCTTATCCTCTTGGTTCCCCTACATGACCTTTCAAAAAATTACATGAAAAATCTCCCAAAATTCACAGGGGAAGGTGATCTAACCGCACAAGAACACATCAATTTATTTGACCAATTTGTTGATATCCTAGGACTTGAACACGAAGACGTCTACTCCAGACACTTAGTACAAACTTTCGAAGGGCAGGTTAGAACCCGATTCCAAGGCTTAGCAGCAGGATATTTAAGGTCATACGATGAACTCGAAAGTGCTTTCATCAGATAATGGGGAGAAAGGAAAGATCACCTCTATTATCTGACTAAATTCGGGGATTTTAGAAAGAAAAATTTTGAATCAGTTCTTGAGTTCACCCAAAGGTTTAATAAATTGTATAATAAAATTCCCATTGTTGTTGGGAAATAATACCCTACGAACTAGCAAGCTAGGGTTAGACTTGCATGCAGATCATGACCTTAAAGAAATCACTTTTGACCTACCACCCCCAAAACTTAAAACCCTTTTTCACATACCAAACCCAAAACTTAAAATTCTTTTGCGCTTTGTCCGCTTGCTTACGCTGCTCCTTCAAAATTTAACCTACAATCAAGACAAAACACTACGCATGCATGCTATTTTTCTATTTGAGGGTTAGAAATTAAGCATAAATTGCACAAATCATAAACAACTCATGCATTGGGACTGGAAGAGTATTCTTTTATTATATTCAAAATGACTCAACTTACAATCAATGTTGAGACCGGCCATCGTTCCTTGATCATGATCCTGGGCTCCTCCTCTTCTTTGTCCTCCAACTACTTTGCTTGAATTCTTCTTAGGCTTTGAGGAAAGGCTAAAGGGTTGGGACAAATGGATTCGACAATTGGGCAGAGTTTCTTTGCTATCTTTTTTTCCTCCTCTAAATAGTACCCCTACCCCTTCTTTTATAGGCTAGAAGGAGCTAGGGTTTTGGACGAACTCTCGGGCATGCATGGCTGGGAGTTTCAGTTAACTGACCCATAACTTTTTGTCCCGTCGGCAACTTTCCTGTTTTTGTGCTTTATTAGGTAAACGCGGGCTGTAGTAGGCCTGCCAACGTTCCAACGTGTGTAGTAGTAGGCCTGCCAGCGTTCCAATGCGTGCAGTAGTGATTTAGGGCGCGTTTGACTTAACTCAAAAGGATTTCCAAAGAGGTTTCTCAACAAATGTTTTGGTAATGAAGGGATATGAGTTGGCCTGATGCCAAGTAAGCATGTGTGGTGCAATTTAGGGTTATAACAGATTCCCCCTAATGTGTGAGGTCAGAAGAGCATCTGATGGCCGAAATACATTACCAATATTTTACCAATCTGTACTGATATGCTGAATGCGTGAGCCCAAGAATTAGGAATCAGGAGGTGTCATCTGCAAAATAACAAATGTCTCACCAAGGCGGGCATACCCATGCTTGGGATAAAATAGAACCATGGCTACCAATCAAGTACACTGTAGATCCATTTCAAATAACTATAAAGAGTAGCCGTGAATAATACACAGCGGAGCTACATCTCGAAACCAGAAAGATATACATGTAAAGTATCCATCTCTCAGAAGTTGATTTGGCCTGATGGATGCACTTTAGAGCTTGAGAAACAACTTCAAAATCTTCTAAACTTGGGTAGGAGTGTAATATGAGTGTACGACTGAACTACCCAGAGGTCTTCGATGGCTCATCAGTTATGGACTTGATAATCTTGATGATCGGACTGAAGGCTTCAGTGATTTCGAACAAAGACTCGATTGGACGTTTAGGATGGCCGGGTATGCGGACAAGAGACATATTGCAGAGGGGCCAACTCAGGCTCAATGAAAAACTTCCCTTGGATAATAGCACGACAAGTGATAAGACTCAGGCATCATATCTGTTAATCATAAGTCTACGAAGAAGGAGGCAATGCAAACTCTCCATATGTTTGGAAGAGTAACCAAACGGTGGAGGACACAACTCTATATAGCGAGCAAAGCTTCCTAAGGTCGTACTATATCCCATAGTCTGATGAATCAAATGGACAGATGTGATTTATCCAAGGGCGACTCATTATGCTGCCAATAAAGAAAATACTTTTCCCATCCTCTTTTTGGGGTATATTTGATTTTTTTGTTCTTTTTGATAGTTTTTGAAAAAGAATAAAGGAATATTACGTTACAATGGAGTCACGAGTTCAAAAAACATACAAGCTCAAGGCACAAGGACAAGAATGATGTTCTAGGGAAATGATACTCAGGAAAAATCATCCTGTGGCCAAAGGTGTTAATACGTAGAAGCAAACTGTTACAAGGCTGATGGGTAAGGTATGCAAATGCGGTTGATAGAACACACAATGGTAACGTCCTTCGATGTAAGTTTAACGAGCCCAGAGAAGGTAAGCTCGGTGGTTTTTCATATTTAGAGAGTCTGAAAAAACATAAAGGGAGACTCCATTGGGGTATCTTTTTCAACAATAGTCTAATCGGTTCGAAAAAGGGATAAACTAGCACTGATTAGACGTCAATTCAAAACCATTTTAACGAGTGTGAAAAGGACAAGATCACTCGGGTATTTTTTCACTTTTAAGGAGTCTGAAAAAATATTAACTATGGACTCTGTCAAGAATGTTCTTCTGGACCATTTTAACGAGTGTGAAAGAATAAGGTCACTCGACGATATTTTCAATTTTATGGAGTCTGAAAAGAGATTAACTATGGACTCCGGGGAGGTTTCTTTTTTGTAAATTTAGTCCCCCAGGCCCGAAAAAGGAATAAAATTATACCTGAGGATACTCTTCTAAAGAATGGGAATTCAATAGAGTATTCCTTTGTTCGTACAGTTAACCATCCGGACAAAAAAAGGGGTAAACTACCACCGGACAGACGTGACTTCAAATTTCAGTTTAACGAGCATGAGGGCCACAAGATCGCTCGACAATCTTTTCATGTTTAGAGGGTTTGAAAAGGGCTTAAAAGGGGACCCGTGCAGTTTTGAGAGTCCGGAGGGTAATTCAATGAGTCAAAAAGACCCATGCAAATGAGGCTCAAACTCATATTCAGGAAAGACTATACGGACTCTCGAGCCTAGAGTGTTGTTAGAAACGACATGGACACCATAATGCAAGCAGGACCTACGTAGGGCATCCATGTTTTGGTAAGCTCTACCACCAAGTTGTGACACTTCTAGAGCAGATATGACGGTTCTGTGTCACAACCGGATGGGATCGATCCTATATCATAAGAATAAAAGGGAACGATATGCAACAGTTGGGATGAAATCCTACCCTATATGCTCTAGTTGATTTTTGAAAACAATTTTTTTTTTTATGGACTGTCAATATATATATATATATATATATATATATATATTATTTTATTTTTATTTTTTTTGAAACTCAATAAAAATTGTCCCAATACCTGATCAAATCCCTCCCATATAACCCCTGGATCACTCAAAATGGTTTTTAGTATAAGGAAACTGATAAAGGGGCCCAAAAAAGTGACAAAAAGAGACCAAAAAGTCTATAAATAGAAGCTGACAGCTCATTATCACCATTGCTGATTTGGAAATTGACTCTGGAGCCAAAAGACCCCCTTTTCCAAAGATCGTGATTCCGGGAGCTACGGTGATGGAACGGACTTCTGCTTGGACCAAGTAAGTACAAACTCCCTTGTCTTGTTATTCAATACTTCATTTGTTTCTTTTAGTTGATTTTGGGGGTGGGTGTCGACCTCAAAGAGGTCGGACCTAGGCAGACGAGGGCTGTCCAAGGACAACCCGCGGGTACCCATGTGCAGAGCCAAGCCTGCCAGCGGGTACCCACGACTATCGCCTCAACAGGCTGCGGGTACCCATGTGCAGAGCCAAGCCTGCCAGCGGGTACCCGTGACTGTCGCCTCAACAGGCTGTGGGTACCCCCCGCGTGATGAAAAAAAATAATCTAAGCAAGTACTGACCCCCCTTTTTTGCTTTGTTGTGTTGGCAGGATGTATGTTCAGTGGAGAGAGAAGGAGAACAAGGCCGCCAATGAGTTAGTGGCTATAGATCCAAACGTTATGGTCGTGCTGACGCAGTGTGGTTTGGTAAAATTATTTTTGTGTCCGTTTATGCGCGTGCAACCAAGGCTACTGAATGCCTTGGTTGATTACTGGCACCCTGACGCAGCGACTTTCATGCTAGAGGGGCAATCCTTGGTGCCCACCACCGAGGATATTTACTTTTTGACTGGCCTCTCGAGGAGAGGGGAACCAGTCAACTTTCAGACTTTTCCTGCGGGGCCGAGCAAAGTCTCGGAGATGATAGAGGAGTATTGTGAGGATGAGACCGATCAGAGAAATTCCTCGGTACCCGTTAGTAGGATCACCAGCCTCACCCTTCAGACTATTTTATCACTCATTGGGTGGATTATCGGCTTTGCAGCCATGCATCAGGCTTCGCGCATAGATGAACTGTGCAATCCAGTGCATGAATGCACAAATTTTTTATTGGAGTACCACACTACTAGTGAGCATGACGATTCAGTTGACAGCTTGCAGACAGCGGACACACAGGAACTTCAGGTTTGGGACCATCCTGTGTTCATTTTTCTTCGAGAGAGTTCCATGTTTTAGTCCTCGACTGATAGTACGAGGACATCTGGCTACTTTCCCCGCAGTATGTAGATGGGCAGCGTTACTGCCGCGACAGGGTGATGGAAGGACCACAGAGGCCTTCAACGACAACTTTTTTGCTTGGTTGTCGCGACAGATCCTGGCTATTGAGGACTACCCATATGCGGGGATTGACTTCTCCAGAGATCCAACGATACCAGTGCCTTCTATTGAGGAGCGAGGGGAGATGGGTAAGTCTCCACCTATATAGTAGTTTTTTTGTTTGCATATGTAATTTCTATGTCTTTTTTGATATATATATCATGTTTTTGTATACCAGAGTTTTTGATGGGTGAACGTTTATCGCATGCAGATGTGGGACCCGTGCAACCTCCTGACTATGCACAGAACAGGCGTCACCCACGGCCATAAGCCGCAGCTGCCGCTGCTGGAGGAGCAACAATAGCCGGGAACCTCCCAGAAGGAGAGGTCGAGAAAGTCCTGAGGCGGATTGAATGGAACTTTACTGCACTCACTCGCACAGTTCCCATGGCAGAGATAGAGGACCTGCCGCCCTCCATGCAGACTCATGTTGTGGGGGCACCTCGTACATGGGTCCGATTGTTTAGGCGTTTAGCCCAGGCTGTTCATGATTATAACAGGGCCCATAGGCCCTGAGCAGACTTTGAGACTTTTTATGTGCCACGAGCACCTTATTGTATATATTTTTTGAGGGCATGAGCCCAATGACTCATTATTGTTCCCACTTTTTGAGGCATTGGCGCCCATCTATGTACTCTGAGGATTATATGATGTTTATATATGATTTTTTCATCTCTTTTGTGTCTTATGGATTATGTGTACAAAAATGTATTTACATGTTTATGTTCATGATCTTTTTATATGTGAGAAAGATGCCAATCTAAAATGTGATTAGCTAGAGTATCTGTGATTTGATTTAAACTTCTAGGAACATGAAAATATGTGATATAATCAAAGTTCCGTTCTAAGAGACGTACCCTAAGGAATCGTCGGTGTAAAGTTGGATCGTGCACCCGGTATATTCTGTTTAGCTGCGACACAACCAGTTGAGCATCTAGATAGACCTGGAGACGAGAGATGCCTAATGACAAAGCATCACGGAGCAACTCAATAACTACACTATACTCAAAAACATTATTCATGGTGTCACCTAAGAATATACCTCCGGACGATAATAACTGACCCTGTGGTGTGAAGATTACCCAAGCTGTGGAGGCAAGCCTCCGCGTGTGTCGGCTAGCACCGTCCGCATACCCAATGAACACCTCGGATTCACTTGACATCTTCCATATCGATGAAAGATAACATCAATGACACGTCCATAACACTTTTTTAAAAGAAACGTAAAAAAGTAATAGTACAAAGACTATCCATATGTTACAAAAAGTTACCCACAGTGACCGTTCTATGAGTAATACTTCTTGAGGTAGAGCCCATTTCTAGGCTCTGCCAAAGCATTCCCTTCAAAATCGACCAAACAATAAGCACCCTTTTTTAAAACCTCCTTAATAACGAAGGGTCCGAACCACATGGGTTTGAACTTTCCTGCCCCCAGGGGGTCCTTATCTTGGTCATAGACCAGGACAAGGTCACCCTCAGAGAAAACCCGAGGACGAACGGACCTATCATATTGACACTTGAACTTATGTTTAAGAGCCTCGTTGGCCAGGGCCGCCTCGTGACGTTGTTCATCAAGCTGTTCAAGGTGTACTAACCGTTCTTCAAGCGGAGAAGTGTCTAGCAATAATTGTACTGCCAATTTCAGAGATGGAATTTAACATTCGATGGGAAAGAATGCCTCTAGCCCGTAAATGAGTTGGAAAGGTGAGAAGTCGGTTGTAGTCTTAACTGAGGTTTGGTAAGCCCATAATGCTGAATATAACATGAAATGCCAATTTGACTTGGCTGAGTTGATAGTTCGCTGTAGAATCGTTTTAAGAGTTTTGTTTACAACTTCCACCTGCCCATTGGCTTGGGGATAATAAGGTGAGGAATGTTCTTGCCGTAACCCAAGCTTTGATGTTAAATCGTACATCATTTGGTTCTGAAAGTGGCTACCATGGTCAGTGAAAATATCTCTCGGGACGTCGAACCGTGCTATAATCTGGTTAAATAAGAAGAGAGTTGTAGTCTCTCCATCATCTTTAAACGTTGGCATAGCTTTGACCCACTTAGGGAAGTAGTCCACAACTACGATGATATAGTGGTGCCCCCTTGCTGACGGGGGGTTGCATGTAGTGTAATCAATCCCCCATTTAGTGAAGGGACAAACTGTGATGACAGGAAACATGGGAGCTGGATGTGCCCTCATTTTCCGTGAGAAGATTTGGCACGGATGGCACTTCTTGACTGACTCGATACAATCTTTCATAAGTGTAGGCCAGAAGTAACATGCTCATAAAATATTTTGGGTTGTTTCCAACCCGGATAAGTGACTGCCACAAGCTCCTGTATGACAATCGTTGAGCACTATGATGGCCTCCTCATGAGTGAGACATCGATGCAAGATGTAGTCTACACCTCTCCGATACAACGTATCATTGAGTATGAGATAGTTTTTAGCCTGATGGCGTATCCGCCGACGCTCGTCACGAGAAGCAGAGGTGGGGCACCTCAAAGTCTGGAGATAGATCAAAATATCTCCGTACCAGGGGTCTGAAGATTCAATCAAAAACATATCCCCCCGAATAGGCGATTCCTCAGGCACAACGTCACCTGACTCAACCGGAAGCTCCGAGATAAGTTCTGTGAAGACCAATGACTTTTTGGATTTGGCTAAAACGAATTCTAAGTCAAACTCTTGGAGGATTACCATCCATCTACTGATTTTTTCGCCGATAACTCTTCGTGTCAACATGTACTGGAATGGATTCACGACGTCAACGACGGTGGTCTTGCGAAACAGAACATAGTGACGAAACCGTTGAATAGCATGAAATGCTGCCAACGCAAGTTTTTCGAGATGGGAATAATTAATTTCCGGTCCTATGAGGCCTCAGCTTAGGTAATAGATCACGTATTCGGAAAATGAATCATCCTCCTGAACTAAAACCATGCCTATGGTTGACTCTGCGGAAGCTAGATATAATAATAAGTCTTTGTTATAATTAGGTGGTCGTAGCAGAGGTGCAGTAGTGAGGGTGTGTTTTAATGCGTCGAAAGAGCGTTGAGCTGCTTCGTCCCAGAAAAAGGGAACATCTTTCTTCAGTAAATGCATAAATCCCTTGGTGATTTCGGCATAGTTGGCGATGAAGCATCGTAAGAAGTTCGCCTTGCCTTGAAGACTTTGAAGTTGTAATATTGTGCGTGGGGGGGAAACTGGACTATTGCCTCCACCTTAAGAGGATTGACCATGATCCCTGTTGTTGATACGATGAAACCTAACAAACGTCCTGACGTGACGCAAAAGCTGCACTTGTTAGGATTCAAGCGAATCCTGAAGTAGCGACAATGCTTGAAGATTAGTCGAAGGTGCATAGGATGATCCTTTCACTTGCGAGTGCGTGATGCTAAATCATCTAGATAGGACTCGACTATATTCTTGAGGTCATGAAACACAAAAGTCATGGCCCACTGGAAAGTGGCTCCAGCATTCTTGAGACCAAAAGGCATCTTACGATAGGCGAATGTACCCCATGGACAAATGAAGGTCGTTTTGTGTTGGTCCTCAGGTTTGATTTGGATTTGATTATATCCTGAAAAACCATCCATGAATGAAAAGGCTTCACAATCGGCGCATTCATCAATGATTTGATCGATGAATGGGGTTAGATAATTATATTTTGGACATGCCTTATTCAAATCACGGAAATCAGTACATACATGAATCGTGCCTTGTTTTTTATCGACCGACACGGGGTTTGACACCCACTGATTCAAGTGAATCGGGTAAATGAACCCTACCTTGAGCAATTTCTCAACCTCACTCTTGATGGCTGCTTCTTTCCTAGGATTGAATGGACGAAGTTTTTGTCGAACAGGCTTAGCATCAGGATACGTTGTGATTTCATGTTCAACTATTTTCGGATCGATGCCTGGAATTTCCTCATAAGACCAGGAAAAAACGTCGCAGAATTCTTTGAAAAGATCCGTGTAAATATGAATCTCGTCGGGGGAGCAATTCGCTCTGACGAAGACATTCTCCATGGTGCCAGGGTTTTAGGAGATGTTGATAGGTATAGTGGCAGCGATAGTCACCATATTTCCCTCAGCATAAATTTCCTGTGTAGCTAAGAGGTTAATGGGACATGGCTGATATCCCGTCATGGTGATAGTGAATTCTCCTGCCTCGATTCGGCTTAACTCTGGGAGGAAATATGATCTGTGATGAATATCTTCCCAAGGTTTGTCCAGACTAGTCATTGCTTCAATTATTGTTTCATCAGATGGCAAGACTAAGTCTAACGAATTGGTGTTGGCGAGAGAACCCTGAGCCCAGATAGGCTCGAGAGGTGGATCCAACTCTTGTGCGAGAGTCGAATCAGGATTAGTTGAAGCTTGCTGGACGAAAGAGTATGCTACTTCAACTGCTGACAAGGGCATGGACATGTTGGCGTGCACTGTCTCATCCATCATGGCTGATGGGGAAGGAATAATCCACGGATCCTGAAAGTAAGTCGTGCGGAATGACGAGACGTGAAAAATCTCAGCCTTGTGGTGAGTCAATATAAACTTGACATCGCCATGAGGAGGTGGGTAATCAAAAGTACCCATCAAATATGGGCACAAACCAAATCCTATGTTAACGACACCGGCTTGAGGATTATCAATCATGGGAACCGTGGATGCCCCCAAAGCTGGGTCAGGTCTAGAGAAAGACAATTGATCAATGGTCACTATCCGGCCTTCGTGTGGAAATAACAAGACTCAGAAAAATGTAGCAACCACAGCTTACATAGCATAAGTCCAACTATGACCTAACAAGATATTGTAGTCGAGGGGGGCATCGACTACCTCTACTTCGACGCATACGGTCTTCCCTCCTAACTGCACAGGG